>WJSH01004588.1:41119-53581 GCA_009757365.2 Lepidium campestre
TCTAAGCTCTAGATCTATAAACTAGAAGTTGTCACCTAGGTTGCTAGACTTATTTTCTTCAAAATGATAAAAAGAAAACCAATAAAAAGTTTGTTTCCATCTATTTTGTTTCAATTTTATAAAATCCAAAAAAACTCATAAAAATATAATTCCTTTTGTTATTGTTAGTTTAAAACCAATAAAAATTATTGTTTTGATTTTTAGAAGTCGTTTGCTATTTTATTTGTTAAAAACGAAAATCAAAAACGAAATTTTGTTTCCGTTTTATTCTTTGATTGTTTCCTTGTTTGAATAGAAAACAAAATAAATAAATCTTTGGCTATTGCTTTGTTTTCATAACTTTGATTTCTTTCTTTTGTTTTCTTTGACTTGTGCAAGGTTATGGACTATGAAGAAGACATAAGTGAATACAACACATCCGAAGTCGATTGGGACAAAAACAACTTTACCGGGCATGGCAAAATTCATGAACCCGAATACCTTTCATTTTCAGGTCATACACAAGGCCTAAAAGCTTACCTACTTTGGGAAAAGAACATGGAGTATTGGTCTCGGTCTAACAACATACCAAAGGAGAAGAGACTGTCCTATGCAATTGCCGCACTAGATGGAGACGCTACAATATGGTGGATACGAGAAGAAGCTTTGAGCTACTACCATAAACCAGTACTTATTTGGGGTGATCTCAAACAACGTATGTACAAGGAGTTTTTACAAAAATCCCACAACCGCATCTACATTCCCACGAGACTTCTGTTTCAAACAGAGGAGGTGCAACCAGCTCCAAATCAAAGATCTGTGTCTCACAAGCTAAGTGTTAAGCCCCACGAAAAAACAGAGCAATGTAAGTCATCTACCTTTAAAATTCTTAAAGAAACCCCATGTTATAGATGTCATAAGAGAGGACATTATTCTGCAACTTGTCCATTAAAAGAGGTAAAATTACTAGAAGAGAAAATTGGATTACGAACACAAGTGATGATTTGAATCAATCTGATTTGTTAAATTCCAATTCTAGTATAATGCACTTGTCTTTGTCAAAAGGATTTGATACAGGTTTAGGAGAGGTGGATAAAGAAGAAAAATTCCAAGTCCTCATACAACTTGCTGAAGCTAACAATGTAAGAACAAGTATCACACGATCTCTTACTATTTCAAAGTCAGATATAATGCACTTGTTCTTGCCATTGAGAACCTATGCAGGTACAAATTCGGTTAAGAGATACAAGGCACAAGAACTTCTAAAGGGAAGACAAGAACCGACCACATCTAACATTGTTAGCCAACAAAGACTCACGGGCTTGGATTAGTACCAGGGGCATCCATTGTACTCGAATGTGATGCTAATTGAAGTACTAGAAGAAAAGAAAGCATCAAAGATAAACCACCAGACCAACCTAAGGACAATGAAGATGTTAAACAGGTAAGTATCTCTTTGACTCAATTTGTTTCTCATGATGCCACAGCTGTATTAAAGAATTTACTAAACATACAAGAGCATGATGAAACACTTTGTTTAAAACCGCAAGTAGAAGATCACTTTATTCAAACTAGTGCTAAGGAATTTGATTTATCAAGTTTATATCATCCTAAAAAATCCATAATGCACTTGTTTCTTGCCCAAAAGTCAAACTCATTTCAGGAACTAATAGAGCAAAGCGAAGGGAAGTTCCATTAGAAGAAGACTTGCTATTTGATCACATTTGTGTAACCATAGGAGAAAGGCACCATTTTTTATCACGACCAAGTCCACCAAAGGAGGAGATTTTAAACCACAATTGAGCAGAGGAGCTATGCTATCCTATCTTCTCAAAGGAGAACCCCCAGATGCCCCACACCTCAATAAATCCCAATCATGTCAAGGTAAGACTCTAAACTCTCAAAACCGAATGAAACCTAACTTGCTTTCTCTTGGTGCAAATAAATCAGTTTTGAGGACAAAACCTTTTGAAGAGGGAGGGAATAATAGGATCCTCGACCACATAACATTGACGACTAAGCATCGCCTAGATAAATACACCAAGGATAAAGGGGAGACGAACTTCCTTGGGAAACATGTCGAAGATAAAGGAGAGACCACCTTCTTAGACATGTTTCAGCTGCCTAAACTAAATGACTCATCCAGCACTCAAGCAGCTGAGCCGGAATCCAGAGGTCCCCTTCAACAACCTTCCCCGGCGTATCATGAGGACATACAAGCAGTCTTTGAAGCGTTCCACACAATCCAGAGAGAACCAAGTTATGAATTTACTTTCTATGGATTCTTGACTTAACCAGTGAAGTACTCAAAGTATAATCAGCCCAAAAGAAGCCCGGAGATAAAAGATATGAATATTAGAAGTTGACCCTTCTGCGCTAAGGCCTCTCACGCGTCTGCTCCAAACATCAAGCTACAAAGACCAGCTCAGGAATGGCCTTTACTCCGGACCACTTGGAGAATATTTGTGGGCCTCTTGTGGTTCCAACAAGCCCAAGAACGCATCAAACCACCATTGGAGCCTCTAGATACACCCCAATCAAGAAGATTGGTCAAGTGGGTCCGTTTAAATCAAGTCTGGGATCCACTTGTTTTAAGAGCCTCCAAACGTATGTGTGGCGACCAGGAGAACATTTAAACCATTTAGGAGCATACCAATAAGTCATACCATGCTCCAAAACTCACAGGATCAAGCGGATCCCTCATTTGACCGACTTTCCATATCCAACCGATCCATTTAATCCCAACGGCTCCAAGATCGACGGCCCTCATCATTTGTCCATTTCCTTTAATTAATTTAAGTTATTTCTTACCTATTTTATGCTAAGGACCGTTGTAGACTCGAATCTATATAAGCTCATGTCTTTCTTTTGTGTTTTTCAACCTTTGACGAATATGATACAAAGTTTCTTTGAAAAGAACCCTTTGCCGTTTCTAACTTTCTTTGAGGATTCAAGAATTGAGAGATGAGTTCAAGCTTGTGAGGATTCCAAGCCTTGAAAAGACGAGATTATCAAAAGAATCATCACCCTCCTTTGTGGTTCTCTATCGTTACCTTCCGCCAAACAAGCTCTCACGAGAATCGACTTCACCAAGGTCTTCCTGCAAGTTCATATCCTTTCTCATCCTCCTCTGAGGCCCCTATCAGCTTTTGTTTGGTAATATTATTTCTTGCTACACAAGCTAGATTTCTAATTACAGAAACGAGTTTATTTACGCCTTTCTGTTTCTTTTCTGCTGCACTACAAGAAATTTCTGACAACAACCACATGTACTTTCCAACATTTTTTCGACGGGAAATGTGATGTCGGAACAGGATAGTCGGAAATGGTAATATGTCGATTGTTGTCAGAAATTTCTGACGGTTTCCAACGGTATGTCTGTCGGAACAGGATAATCGGAAATGGTAATATTTCGATTGTGATGGAAATTTCTGACCCGTTGGAATCTGTTGGAAACATGTTATCGTTGGAAACCATTGCTAAAGATTGTCATTGTAAATCGTTGAAAATTTTCAACGGTTTTCGACAAGAAATGACGTTTTAAAAAAAAAAAAAATTTCTTCTTTCTGTTGGAAAAACTGTTGGTCTTTACCAATAAAAATTAAAATTTTATTTAATATTTTTCAAAAATTAAAGTAAAAATGAAGTTAAATTTATATTATTTATATACGTAAATAAATTTAGTAAAAATAAAATATTTTAACTAAATTCTAAAATAAAAGTAGAAGGTTACAAAATGAAATAGAAACATACAAAATAAAGTAGAAAATGTATGAAATAAAAATGTAATTTTACGGACGTGGTTGTGATTGGGACGGACCGGCTGAGAAACCCGAGCAATTATTCATGAAATCTCATAATTTCGCAAGTTCTTCCACCATTGAGACTATGCGGGTATCGTGTTTCCCATGCTTACCAAATGGATTAAAGCCATATGTGCATAAACCCAAATATATGTTCCTTCTTTCATATGCAAAATGAGGATAAAGTGACTGAAAATGTTGCCATGCTTTAGCATTTGAAGGATATACAATCTCGCCTTGTGAATTATATTCCACATGCCATCTCGTTGCAAACGTTATTCGCTCTGATTGATATAACCTCTTCAACATATATGTTAATGGCAAGTACCACATCCTCTTGTATGGGACATGTGATCTACCTCCAGTTTCTTAAAACCTAGGTTTACGACAAAAAAGATATCGCAGTGTATCTGAATCCTCTCGCGAGTAGATCATACAGTTATCAATACATACATCTATCATCTGGTATGGTAGTACGAGCCCAACAACCAATTTTTGGATCTCATAGTATGAAGTAGGTGCACTATTTTCTTCGGACAAAATATTTTTTACTAAATCAGCTATCGTATCGACAAAGCTCTCACCTAAATTGAAATCAGTCTTGATATTCATCAACCTAGTTGCAGTCGATAACATAGCAATGTCATCGCTACACCCACTATACAAAGGCTTTTTCTGCATACAACATATAATAAAATCTCCGTACGTCGAGGTCTAGTTCTTCCCCTATGTTTCTTTCCTCATTAAAAAGATGGAATATTCTCCCTAAATGCATCATTAACCATCTAAAATGTACCAACATTGTTTTCTATTTGGATAGTTGATTTAACACATAAACCAGTTTCATTAAGTTCACTAGTAGTAACAATGTTAACCACATAATCATATTCTTTCTGGATAGTTCTTTCAACACCTAAACCAGCCTCGTTATGTTCACTAGTACTAGCAAAGTTAACCATATATTCATTTTCTCCATGCGAATACCATATTTTATAACCATGAATAAACCCTCTATTATAAAGGTGACTCCAAACATTTTTTACAGAAACAAATCTCATATTCCGACATTTAGGATAAGGGCAATACATCTTACCCAATTCGAACGTTATACTTTGATTCATTGCAAATGCCATAAATTGTTTCAACATGTCAGCATATTCCTCTGTTAATAAACTTGTCATCTCATCGATCTGCGGTTTATCCATCCACAAACGAAAATAGTTATATGACATTTTTGATTTTATTTTGGTTTGTATGCAAGCGAGATGAAAGGATGAGGTATATATATTGAAAATTGTCCCCAACGTAACTACCCTACGATCAACACTTGAGAAAAACGTGAAATTTTTTGTACAGGTTTCCGTTAGAAATCATTTGAAAGTTTCCAACGGTTACCAACGGCTTGTTTTCTTGTAGTGTAGGGTTATCTAATTTTGAAGACATTAGCAAAAAGGAAAGCTTACGAATTTACAAAATAGAATAAGATTGATCTTGTTACTGTGATTCCCACACTCATAACCGGAAACTCTCTCCTCTCTGATCCTCCAAGCAATGTATATCTTTCGATGTCTTTAGTAAACACGAATTTTTTGTGTACCCATTTTTGTTTTCACGATAAGATATCAAAATGAGTGGTTCTAGTTGGCCTTATAATAGGGAGCTGACTGATACTGTTCAACAGATAAGAAAACAGATTTATGATACTGTTCAAACAGATTAGGAAATAGACTTATGTGTATATATACTTTTTTGTAAATGAAATGAAATCAAGCTTTCACAAAATATTTGAAACGCTTCACAAAATATTTCATGGTATCATAGCATAAAAATCCTCTGACCTAATTACCTAGCCGCCGCCGTCGCCGTTTTGTTTTGTATCAGCTCCTGTCTCGACAACCGTTTAGATTGTTCGTACAAATCCCTTACCTAACCGCCGCCGCCGCTAAAACTGTTGCCGTCGCCGGTTTGTTTTGCTTTATCTAATATTAACGCTGCTGTCGCCATTGCTTTACTTGGTTGCCGCCACAGCCGCTTATATCCACCGATGTTGTCTTACTGTTGTCGCTGAACAACTTTGAAGTTGTCGCTATCACCGTAGATTTTACCTACCGCCGCCGCCGCCATCATAACTACTACCATCTCCACCGAATTATGTTCTTTTACGAACGTGGTGAATCCTTCTTCACCACATCTACTTCGTCAACTTATTGCACTCCTGCAGGCACAACGCTCAAACACATCATGTGAACAACTCTCTGGTAAAGCTTATCTTACTGATGTCATAATAGATACAGGGGCTTCACATCACATGATAGTAGATATCTCTTATCTCACAGATGTTGTCACGATTGTACCATCACCTATCACATTTCCTGACCGGCTCAACATCACGAGCTACTCAGACTAGTATACTTACTTTGAACGATCGCTGCACACTTCCTAATGTGTTGTTTGTACCTGATTTCAACTGCACACTAATATTCACTGATGCCCTTTGTTTCTTACATGACTGTTTTACGAGGACTTTGATTTGTGCGGGTGAAGAGTGTGAGGGGGTGTATTACTTTACGGGTTTCATGGTTGTCCGTGCAAACAGAGTTCAAAAAGTAGCCGTTTCTGTAGCTTTGTTGCACCATCGATTAGGACATCCCTCTGTTGGCGTTTTGCACAATTTTCCAGACTGTACACGCTCTAGTGAGGATTTTCATTTGATTGAAGCTTGTGACAATTATTATCGTGCCAAGCAAATAAGAAATGTTTTTCCCAAGAGTACTAACAAAATAAAGGAATATTTTTAACTGGTTCACGCTGATGTATGGGGATCATATCGTACACCTAGCTCTGGTGGCACAGTCTATATTCTTACATTAGTTGATAATTTCTCTCGTATTGTCTGGGCATTCTTGATGACAGAAAAATCTTAAGTATCACGCTTAGTAACAGAGTTATGCGCAATGACTGTTCGTCAATTCAACAAACCACTCAAGATATTTCGCTCCGATAATAGAACTGAGTTCACATGCCTCAAATCTTACTTCTCCACCAACGGAATTCTCCACCATATCTCTTATGTTGACACACTCGTGTGGAGAGAAAACATCAACATATCTTGAACGTCGCTCGCGCATGTTTTTTCATAGTCGAATGCCTATCAAATTATGGGGTGAAAGAATCCTTACAGCCACACATCTCATCAACCGTACCCCAACACCAATTCTTGACGGAAAAACACCAAATCAAGTTCTGTTCGGGACCACACCTGACTACTCCATGTTGCGTACATTCGGTTGTCTATGCTATGCTAACCATCGTGGCCGCGGCAGAGATAAATTTGGAATGAGAAGCAAAAAGTGTGTGTTCGTTGGTTACCAGTTTGGCAAGAAATGCTGGAGGTTATATGATCTTGACAAAGATGAATTATTTGTTAGTCGAGATGTTCGTTTTCATGAGGATGTATTTCAGTTCTCTGAATTGTTACTTGACGTCTCTGTTCCATCTCCACCAGATATGATTGATGACGATTGGATTCTTCCGGGTATTAGAAATACTCTTATACCAACTCCTGTACAAACAGATGCTTATGTTGTTAGTACAGATTCATCAACAACTTAGCCTTCTGTCCCAGCTCCTGTAATGACAGATGTTCGTGTTCTTAGTATAGAGACACCAACGACTGCTACTTCTGTACCAGCACCTGTACCGACAGATTTTCAGGTTTTTAGTACAGAGCCACCAACAATTGTTAATGAACCATCTCTTCATGCAATTGTATCTAATCAAATGCTACCACAAAACTCAGAAAGGGACAACGACAGAGAAAACCCTCTGTTCTTCTGAAGGACTATGTCACAAGTAATGTACAAGCTACACCCTCTACGCTTTCTCCTGGTCTCACTACTCAAAGTACTCCTCCTACGGTTCCTGGTAAGTCTCGCTACCCCGTTGTGAAATATGTGTCTGATGCTGGTTTTTCAGATATGCACAGAGCGTTCATGGCCGCAATCACTAATGGCACTTATCCTAAGAACTATCGTGAGGCTGCTCTGATTAAGGAGTGGCGAGATGCAATGGGATTTGAAATCACAACCCTTGAATATAATAATACTTGGGAGATATGTACGTTGCCACCAGGAAAACGAGCTATTGGAAGCAAATGGGTATATAAGCTTAAGTACAAATATTATGGTAGCTTAGAACGTCATAAAGCTCAGCTTGTGGCACTCGGAAATTGTCAAGAAGAGGGCACCGATTTCAAAGAAACCTTTGCGCCAGTTGCAAAACTAACCACCGTTCGGTACCTTCTTGTTGATGTTGCAGCAAAGGACTGGGAAGTTCAACAGATGGACGTTCATAACACATTTTTACATGGTGACTTAGAAGAAGAAGTCTACATGAAATTGCCTCAAGGTTTTCAAGCATCTTCTTCCGATAAGGTTGTTCGTTTGCGCAAATCCTTGTATGGACTGCGTCAGGCACCACGGTGTTGGTTTGCCAAACTTTCGGCAGCACTGAAACAGTTTAGTTTCAAACAGAGCTATCCTGACTACTCTGTATTCTTTTATCAACAAGAAGTGCAGAAGGTATATCTCTCTCTCAAAAGAAGTACGCTCTAGACATCATTAAAGAAGTTGGGCTGCTCAATGCTAAACTTGTTGGTGTACATGTCGAACTCAATCACAAATTAGCCTGCGCTACATGACCTGAATTGAAAGACCCATACAAGTACAGACTTCTGGTCGGTCGTCTTGTATATTTTTCCATCACACACCCAAAGCTTAGTTACATTATTAATTTGTTGTCTCAATTTATGCAGACCCCATTACTTGCTCACTAGGAGGTTGCCTTACGCGTTGTCAAATATCTGAAAGGCTCACCTGCTCAAGGTATTTTACTTAGTTCATACAGCGATCTTACACTCACTGCCTACTGTGATTCTGATTGGGCTGCTTGCACTCTTACTAGACGATCTCTAAGTGTGATTGTTGTTTTCTTAGGCTCCTCACCAATTGCTTGGAAAACCAAGAAACAACACACAGTCTCCAACTCATCCGCATAAGCAGAGTATCGAAGCATGGCCTTCACTCTCCGGGAGTTAAAATGGTTAAAGGAGCTGCTGCACACTTTTGGATATACACATGATCAACCAATGAAGTTGTTTTGTGATAGTCAAGTCGCTCTTCACATTGCAGCCAATCCAGTCTTCGACGAACGCACAAAACACATAGAGAAAGATTGCCATCAAGTTTGGGATGCTATTCAAGAACACGTGATCATCACAGACCATGTCAGCACTAAAGAACAGCCTGCTGATACTCTCACAAAGGCATTACCCAAACCGACTTTTGATCATCTTTTGTCCAAGTTCGGTGTTTGAAATTTTGGACCACCAACTTGCAAAGGGGGTAATAGGGAGCTGACTGATACTGTTCAACAAATAAGGAGACAGATTTATGATATTGTTCCAACATATTAGGAAACAGACTTATGTATATATATACTTGCTTGTAAATGAGATGAAATCAAGCTTTCACAGAATATTTGAAACGCTTAACAAAATATTTCACCTTAAGGAAATGCATAAGCTATCTGGCTCAATTCCGTTCATTCAAGTGGATGACTTAGCTCGTGCTCATTTGTTTCTTGCGGAGAAAAAAATTGCTTCTGGTCGTTACATTTGATGTGCTTACAACAACACACAAGTGTTCCAAATCTTTCATATTTTCTCAGACAGAGATATCCTAAGTACAATGTGTTGTCAGAGTAAGCATTTCTTTTCCAACAAATTGCAAATCGTAATGGCCAAACTCATCATTTTTGTTTCGTAATTTTTTTTTATTAAACTTGGCAGATTCGAAGACAGCTCGTTGACTCCAAAATTGACGTCATCTTCGGAAAAACTTATCAATGAAGGCTTTTAATTCGAATATGGAATCAATGAGATGTATGGGATCAGATGATTGAGTATTTTGAGGCAAAAAAACATTAATCAAAACTAGAGACTCTTGGTTCTTATAATGTAAAATTGAAATTTATGAGTATATGAGTCTTTAATCTCATTCTCTGGTCGTAATAATTGTGTAAGTCAAAAAAGAGGGGCGATAATATTGTATTGTCTTCTCCGCATAGTTTTGAGATTTTAGTACTGGTTTTAATGGAGAACGGCGGGTGGTGGCTCTCACATCACCGACACTGTTCTCCGGTTCACCCTTAGTTTACTTATTATTGTTTTGTTTGGGTTTTTGGGGTTGATTTTGCAGTGTGATGTTTTCAGATCTAAATCGTTTTTGTTCTCCGTCGTTTCGCCGTTGCTCTGCCGCGGTTAGCCTGGGGTTGGTCGCTGGCTGGCTTTGGTGGTGATCCTTCCTTACTGGGTTCCGACAATGACTTTAACATCCATATGGTTTATATTTCTCCATCCACTGTAATTGCATTTTGTATTGTCCCCCTCTCGGCTTAGTATTGGTTGGTAGTTTTTAGCTTTGAATTTATCGTTGAATTGGCTTGATTTCGGATTTATGGTAGGCTTGGTTTCTTCAATCGGTATTTGTGCATTTGATTGTACTTATCGGTTTTCGTTCTAGGTCTCCATTTATCCCTGATCTAGGTTGTTTTCCTTGGCTCTTTGGGTCTTATTCTCCTCTGCTTCATCCTTTTGGTGTGGTCTACTGTTTCGTCTGAGGTTTCGTTCTAGGGGTTCGACATTTTGATAGTATTTTGTTGCGGAGTCATGGCTTTCAAGAAATGTAGTTGGGTCGTTCATCAGGTCTTCTCTTGCGAGGAGGTGACCCAGTTATTGTCTGTAGGTGATTGTTGCCAGGTACGTAAGGGTCTGCGTGCAAGCCTTGTTGTTTATTTTTGTCGTTTCCCTAGTCGATGGTCAAGTTTTTCTTGTGCCTTGGATGTCTTGGTTCCACTATCACCTTTGAGTGCTTACGAAGGAGATGTATCATGTGTTCGTACTAATTCATTGTCGTTGTTTACTTCCCTCTCGGTGCTGTTGTTCGTTGTGATTACATAATCAGTTCTTAGTCTCATGTCGGCTTGAGTTCTTCCATGGATCTTTGTAGTACTGATACCAACATGTTTCATGGGAGTGTGCGGTTTTGTTTTGGTTTTGGCTGCAGTATTAGTTCTTAAGGAGTTGTGAGTTTAGCCTTTTATGTCATCCTGGTTGATTTTTTCATTGATAAGTTTTCATGTTCTTTAGGGTTTTGATTCCCTTGTTTGGGCTATATTCTGGGAATGTTAATGTTTTCCGCCGGCTGTATATTTTTATTTTCTAGAAGTATAGTTGTAACTTGTAATGTTTCCTATCTATCATTTATTTCAGTGAAAAAAATCTTATTTCTGGTCGTATAAAATGATTTTATATAATATGTTAGTTGATTTTATATGTCTTCTCGTGCGGTGCTCAGGGTTACGGGGTCTAAGGCAACTAAGAAATAGATTTATAATATTTTTTTATAACAAAAATCTAATATAGTTTTAAAATAACACATATTATTAAAACAAAATATCTTTTATTAAAATATAATATTTTTTTTTTTGGTTTTGATAAAAAAAATTCACAAATTTTTCATAGTTTAGATTCCTAACTAGTTTTCTTTCTATAGATTGTTAACTAAGCCATTTTTGTGATGTAGTTACAAATAAAATTTAATCAATTTTTGATTTTGAAACACTTCTTTTAGTAGAAACAGCTAGAACTACATCCAACCTAATTTCCTAAACATTTTAATTCTCACAAAATTAATCTAATTTTTGAAAAAAAATATTTACAAAAATTGAAAATTGATTGTTTATGTAATAGATATATATACCAGAAAGACCATAATAATATATTGTTTAAAAAAAATTTAGGGTCCTAGAAAATATATTTATGTGATAAGGCCGAGGCGAATGCTTTTTATTAGGCCTCTGAATATGCCTATACTCTCACTAGCCATTACCCAACAAAAAAATATCAACATGGTTTTCAATTACCAAAAAAAGTTAGGGCTGTTACGTAAATGATAAATCTTACAAGCAATGAATTACCAAATCTAAGATGTTTCATCAAAGCAACCAATTAATTAATTTTATGCTACTATGGACTTGAGCTACATATTCAAGCAATAGTATCCAAATAGTTTCTAAGGATTATTATGTTAATGTAATCTTATAACGTACATACTAACTAAAAAGTGCATTTGGTTAAGTGATTTAATTTATCTGTATAATTTTTTGACTGAAATTCGATTTTAAAGAATCGTATAATCTCTACATAATATTGTTTAAAGTTTTAAAAGGGTTAATCTATAGATAAGATCTTGTCAATCAATTGACAGTTGTTGCAAAAAAAATAAACTTACATACTCAATATAAAAATCATAGCTACAGAATTCAAAAATACTCAACAAAACAAAATCCTATAAATTGTTTTAAACTCATTAATGTAACGTTGATTCTTTAAATATTACAATAAACTGATCACCTCAAACTTTAAAGATTCTAAAGTAGAGAACTTTGAAGATTTTTTATTGTTATTATTTTTATACCAATTTGATTCTTTTAAATGATATTACTGCCTGCAAATAAGAAATTAGGAAACCAAAATCAGAAAAAGGTAATTTGCAACCCTTAATCTTGAATAACTGTTGATGTCTGAAAATGAACATTATGAATTTATAATACACAAAAA
>WJSH01004589.1:2974-26793 GCA_009757365.2 Lepidium campestre
GAACTTTGAACTTGAAGTTCACATTTATTTGTTCAAAGGCCTAACTCAATAATTCTCCATTCAATTGTGCAAATTTTGTAATCATCTATGACTGATGGTTCATAATGTAATCCCCCTTGAATGTGAACATAATTTTTCTGGATGTTCAATTTATTGGGATTCTTTAAATCTGCCCCTTGAGTTGATGATATTTCATGTCCATCTATCTCGAATTGAATCACACTTCATGACCAATTACATTTCCAACACCCATTATGGGCATGTACTATGTATCAAATCCAGGACCAATAACCCATGTTGGGCATGTACTATGTATCAAATCCTTTTAATGTGAGATTTCTCTACCCGAGGGCTATAAAACCATCATATTTGATGAAATTGATCAACCAAAAATGGCAATTCATCTTTCATAATCAATATCTTTTGATACAGAGAATGAGAAAATTCCATCATCATCTTCTATCTCATTTCTAACCCATAACATTCCGTCTTGGGTATAATTGATGAAATCTCATGATGTTCTACATCGTTTTCGTCTGCAAGACTTTTCTCTGTATATGGTTCTTTTGGACAATTTTTATTTATTTCTTCTCCCAATTTCTTTTTCTTTCGGGGATTTTTATCTTTTGATCTCATTGGTCTCCCCCTTTTCAATTGAACTCTAGGTTTATTTGCCACTTTTTCATTAGTTTGTTCTTCTGGAACAATAACTCTTGATGGAACATTCGCAGCGGGTATATATGATTTTGTCACCCGTTTTGTATCGGTGAACGCATATGGTATCTGGTTTACCATATTTTGTAAATGTATAATTTTCTGAACTTCTAGTTCACGTTGTTTCGTAGGAGAATCAAGGTAAAATAACAACGATGTACATCATATAATATCTTTTGGAACTTCCTTAGTCCCTCTCCTTAATGCTGGAAATTCATCTTCATTAAAGTGGCAATCGGCAAAATATACCGTAAACATATCACCAGTTTGTGGTTCCAGATACTGAATTATACTTGGTGATGTATACCCAATATATATTCCCAGTCTCCTTTGTGGTCCAATTTTTGTTCTTTGTGGTGGCGTTATAGGGACATAAACCGCACACCCAAAAATACGGAGATGAGAAATATCTGGCTTCTGGTCAAATGTTAATTCAAATAGGGAGTATTTATTATATGCATTCGGCCTTAAAGCCGCAACATGCAAAATTGCATAACCCCATATTGAAACTGAGAGCTTTGTTCTCATTATTAACGGTCTAGCAATAATTTACAGCCGTTTAATCAAAGACTCAGCCATGCCATTTTGTGTGTGAACAAGTTAGACCGGATGTTCAACATCAATTCCTAATAACTTACAATAGTCATTAAAAGCTTGTGAAGTGAATTTACCAGTGTTATCAAGCCTTATTTTCTTTATTATATAATCAGGAAATTGTGTTCTCAACCTGATTATTTGGGCAATGAATATTGCGAAAACCATATTTCTGTAGTCAATAGACACATATGTGACCATCTGCTAGATGCGTCAATTAATACCATAAAGTATCGAAACGGTTCACACTTTGGGTGGATAGACCCACATATATCACCATGTATTCTTTCTAAGAATACTGGAGATTCATTCCCAACTTTAGCTGGTGATGGCCCGAGTTATTAGTTTTCCAAGATAACAAGCATTACATGGAAATTCTCTCTATTGAAGAATTTTTTGGTCTTTCAATGGATGGCCATTTGAATTTTCTACAATTTTTCGCATCATGACTGAACCAGGATGACTTAAACGTTCATGCCAGACTTTAAACGTACATGTAAATTTTTGCTTTACAGTAATATATGATTCAATCATATTTATTTTTGTGGAATATATTTCGGAGGATAAAGCTATGAGCACTTTCAATATGCTTTTTTCTCTCCAAACTTACTGATGTAATGCAAAGATACTCAATGCCATTCTTACTCATAGTTCTATATGATATCCATTTCTACGGATATTTCTGAAACTTAACAAGTTTCTGTACGATTTGGAGGAATATAATGCATCATTTATATCAAACTTTGTTCCCTCTGGAATTGAAAAACTGGCTCTTCCAGAGCCCATAATAATTTTTGCATTACCAGATATAGTATTCATGCTCCCAACGAAATACTTTATTTTAAGGGGGGAGAAATACTTATTAAGTATTTGTGTGCATTATATCACTGTCTGTAAGACATATTTCTCCATCCCCGTTGTCAAGTTTCATCATTTTGTCATGTCATATTATCTTCTTCAGGAAGATTTTAATTATTTTGATTTTCGTTGTATCTTCAGATCAACAACGAAATCAGCTACATCAAGATTTATATCATTATTTATACCATCGAAATAAGGTCCGACTTTACCATAGATGAAGTTGGTTTCATCTTCATTTTCTTTCACCTTTTATGATTTTTGATACATATCAGCCAAATATTTTGGCGTACGACAAGTATGGGCCCAATGCCCTTTCATGCCGCATCTGTAGCAAGCATTCTCATGCTGCTTATTACCAACTTCATTTCTTTTTGGACCTTTTATTATTCCTTTCAGAATAAGAATAATTTGGACGGAATTTTCTTATTTTCTCACGTTCATATCCATGTCCATATCCTTATCATTCACGACTACGGTCATTACCTTGACCGCGTCTATATCCATACTGATCATTATACTTTAATGGTGCAACATTCACTTATGTGAATGAAGTTGATCCAGTAGGACAAGACTGATGGTTTATCATCACAAATTAGTTTGTGTGATTGCCAAAGATCTGCAAGATCTTTGTTTGTTATATATTCATCTCTTAAACCATCATGGATATGGTGGAATAAAAATATCATGGCATTTGCCATTTTCTCATATTAAGTCGTTTTCGACTTATCGATGATATCAAGGAGCTTATTTTCTTTTGAATGCATCCTTGTTGTGAATGCCCATCGCATATAATTATTCTCAAATATATCAAGGGCAATGATCTCGAGTTGCGTTTAATTTAACATGTATGATATAAAAATATAAATGAAAATAGTATAAAATAAAAATTAAATAATAATTTTAAATATTTTTTCATCTAGACAAAATTTATTTCATTGTTCTTTTTAGAATGTTTTCATAAATGTATTATGGACATTTAGAATTATGGCGATATGAGGAGACATAGTCTACCATGTGATCATAAACCATTTAAGGAGGTAAATCCTACCATATGATCAGAGGAGACATAATATACTATTTGATCATGATCGTGGAGGCAGGGCCTATCATAACGATCGGTTCAGAGAAGGCAACTCCTATCATCCCGAACATAACATATTTGTATGGGGAACGAATCACCCATATGGCATGCCGGCTATTATAACCGTATATAAATTAAATTTAAATATTAACATATATATATGGGGACCCAATCCCCATTATAACAAAATTAAAATAGACATAAATTAAACCTCACATTTGTTACATTTTCGGTATAAGAGCACCTCGTGCTGATAAAGTGTTATAAAATAAAATAACTTTGAATATATTGTGAAAGGGCCTTTCTTTTTAAAGGTCCATTTTCGTGGGTCGAAGAAGAGATAAGGAAATCTGATCAGTTTATGAACTTTTCCATTTTTCTAGGGATTTTCAGTTTTGTTAGTTTTCTATTTCTTGTTTTTAGGGAATTAACAGACCAATGGCCCATTAGGTTTAGGGTTTCTAGAGTCCTCCTGGAAACACCTATAAATATGTAACCCCTTGCATCAATAAAAATCAGAGCTTAAACAAAAATCAAAGAGTTCCTTTTAAAAGAGATCTCAAAACCCTAAGAGGGAGTACCTCTAAAAAACTCTAGCCGTCGTTTAGAGAGAGAATCTCTATGAGACTAGAAGTCAGGTCTGATTGGTCTATCTAGAGATTGATTGTTGAGCTGAGTCTTTCACAAGTGAATCTCATGTTCCTTGTGTAAGCAGGGTCCCTATAGATCTACATAAGAGCTATAGGTTGAGCTTAAAACTATCCATCTTCATCGCTTATCCACCGCCGCCTTCTCATCTCGTCATCCACGCCGCCACCTGTACTCGATAGGCCTCTCTTTGAGATCTCCTCTAACAAACCCTAGTTATCGTCGCAGGCTTACTGCCGTTCTAGGAAGAGATCTAAAGGCTTGATTCAATTCGTCTTCTAAATCTATCTATTCAGATCTCTCATAAGAGATCCGCTGCAATCAGGTGCTGCGCTGCACCAGTGTCCCAACATACATCGTTATCCAATAAACCACGATAAGTTTGATTTGGACAAGAACTCTGTCGGTGACCAACTTCACCACACGAGAAGCATTTTATCGGTGCTGTCCGATTGAAACGTTGACCCCCTGGACCAGATCCTACTTCTCTAACTGATCCTTTGCCTACTTGTGATGTGTCAAGATGATCTTTACTAGGTCCTGCTGCAATCACTAAATCAGACATAGTTATACCTGAATACCAAGCCCGTACACCAGATTGTGACCAAGACGATGATGCGGACTTGAACTGTTGCTCAAAAGCAACTGCACGCCGATGTGCTTTCGCCACTGTGCATGGATCAAATTGCGTCATTGCTGTCTGAATCTGTGGACGTAATCCACCAATAAACCTTGACACCAATTGTATCTTTGTATCAAATATGTCCTTCCTTGTAACTAACAAGAAAAATTCGTCTGCGTAATCATCAACAGATCTACTGCCCTGTCTTAAATTCTGCAAACGATTGAACATTGTGCGATCAAAGTTGTAGGGAAGAAAATTGGAGCGTAGAAGTTTCTTCAATTTCTCCCATGATCGAATCTTCTCTTTACCAGCACGTGCATGAGTTGCCTTCACTTGCATCCACCAAGAGGCCGCTTTCCCTCGAAACTTCGTTGCCACAAGTGCAACACGACGATCTTCTGGAACACGCTTGAACTCCAAAGCTTCCTCCACTGTCACAGGCCCAACACATGATGCAGACTCTTTGCCAATAGTAATTTTCTGACAACCAAATCGGTTTATGAAATTATTCTGTATATATGGTAAGCGATATATTTAATATTTAATATTTTTAATAATGTTCGCTTCAATAAATGTTTTGTACCAATCCTATGAAACACCCATTATAGATATAGATGTTTTTCCGTAACTAACTGCTCGATGAATTACATTGGTATTTTGGTTAGGTTTATTTACCGCCGAGTTATGGCTTAGATTTTAATAGGCTCAATTTCCTGTCTATTTTTTGGGGAAATTATATGTGAACATGCTATTTTCGTGTTTTCTATATGTCTATCATACTGATATTGATAGCGATAGTGGATAATTTGTGTGTTTATTTTTTTCGTTGTACAATACATATACAATCTTGTTATTTTATAATTTGATTACACTTAACTTTTCACATGTAAGTAATTCTGTACATTGCTTTAAATGTATACATCTCATATTCCATATAGCTAGGTAACTTCTCTAAAGTATATTAATGCTGCTTAAATCCTTATCTCTTTCAATTCACCTTATATGTTATATACATATGAACAATTTTCCACAAATTATAGTTCGTGCATTTACAATTATGAACATGTAATAAATCAGCTATGATAACCCTCGCCTTTATAAACACCCTCTACGAAACACTTAGTGCAGCATAGTTGAATCGATTTAGTCACAGGTCTGTACTACTCTTTCCTTTTTTTTGTTCGTAGTACGGTTGCGCTGTAGTCAAATTAATTACAGTCACATTATTATTGATTCAAATATTTTTGTTGTAGGAGGTCCTTTAATGGCATACAAAACAGCGATGAATAGCATGCTTGAGGATCTTCCCGATGATCTTCTTAGTGTTATCTTGGGTAAGGTCGGATCAAAGTCTCGGCATGATCTTGGTGCCGTTATGATCAGTTCTCCAATTCTCTACAAGGCTGTCCAAACTCCCGTGGTTTTCCAGAAGCTATGTATTTGTCCAATCACCCGACATCCATTATCAGCTTTGCGATCTCATCAGACATAATTGCAAAATGTGACTCATTTGGTAACATCGAACCATCTGTTTTCCAAGGTATGATCGATTACTTTGTTAAAGGTAATACCAAGTTGGGGACTGCGGAGATGAAGGTTGCGGCTTGTGCATCACATTGGGATGCGACCTATGTGTATGGTATGATTCTACTAAGCAATTGTCAACATGTTGAGGGTATGACACTGTTGAGTAAGTTTGATTGGATTAAAAGGACAAGGAAAGTCATCAGGTGCAGAAACCGCGAGATTTGGAAACTATGCTATCTTGGGGTCTATCGTTTGGGATGTTTCAAAGATTCCGCTAAGAAAGTTCCTGTTGGGCCTCACTGCACATACGCATGTATGCTGCAAGTGTGCACAAATTATGTTTTTTTTAAAGAGATGTATTTTTTTCTTATTTTGTTTAATCTGGCTTTAAATCTTTGCAGTTTGAAATCTGAGTATTCTATTTATCTATAATATTGACATGTGTCCCACTGAGTTTATTCTATTCGATAAACATTTACTATATTCCGTAATTTTTAATTGTCATTATATATAGATACTTTCATGACTATGCGGTTATGATTTCGGTTTCGTTTGTTTAGATGTCCTGAATATATGACGGTTGGATGTTAAGATCAGTTAGGTCTGTTGAACATGTATACCTATCAATTGCACATGTTTTTTTTGACAATTTCCAAAGGGGATTTGACTATTACAAGTTAAGTTTTAAAATTATGTTGGATGTGCTCAATCTATAATTTTAATTACCCATGTGGTATATAGAAAGTTGGTATCATAGAACTGAACATAAGGCAATATAAACTATAAATTTTTGACTATGCATCATAACGTTTAACAGATTGACAATTTTGTAACCAATTGCATGCATACCATATAACATGGTTTATTTAATCATCTCGCCATTTTGTTATAAAAGGTAAATTAAATCCATGGGTAATTGTTGTTCTGGTACATAAATGTTATGTTTTCATGTACGCTATATTTTAAAAACTTTTGAAAACTGTGTTTCGTCTGATATATGACTCTTAAACTTATTAAGTCAACTATGTCTGATTTGGTCGTCAATACTTTATTCTTCAGCGTGGATGGGCATGAGGTCTCTATTTTGATTAGACGAGGTTGTTGAAGTAGTTTGTCTTAGTACGGTGACAAACTCTACTCTGGTGACGTTATTGGGTATTTTGAGAATGTGATGTTGTGACGAGTACATAGTTATATCTATCAAGAAGAAATGAGTTACCTATTGATGGACCAAAAACGTCGTGTGGATTGTAACTGAAGTGGTTACTTGATGGACATTTTATTTTTTAAATGCAACATTTATTCCTTAAACTTTCTTATTCGTTTGATATAAATTACTTTTAATTTTATTGAGTTTTTATTTAGTCTTTATTGTAATAATATTTATGGTTATTCTATTTGTACAAACTTTAAAAGTGTTTCCTCTTGTCTGATTTAAAATAATATTTAATTAACTAATCATGTTTTTATTATATTATAATAAATTTTGCGTACTACAAGTATTTTAGTTATACAACTTCATGTATTATTTTTATTATAGTATTTTCACCGCTTAGTTAGAGGATGGAGTTGAGTATTCAGACCGATGAATATAACAGTTGCATATTTATGTTCGTCACCAATCATTGCATATTTAGTCCTTAATATGTTGTCATTTTATATTTATGGACATGACTGAGAAGAAAAATATTCATCTTCAGTTTTAGTTTTGTTTTGCTGATACTTAGAAGAAAAATATGATGGTTTGTGTTTAATATATCTGATAATATTATATAGAGGGTTATATACAGTTAATTGTTAATGTATTTGTAATGATGGTTAATTGAAAATTTACCGTCGATGGCAGTGCATGTTCTGAAATGGATATTAAATGTCAGTTATGGTCTTATCAGTAATTATAATTGTTCTTTCGTAAATACCTCCTTGTGAAGTCTTATCTATTTGTTTGGTAATAATGGCTATAGATACTTGAAGTCTATGGGCATTGATACGAAGCACAATTTAAACAAAATCTACTACATAATTAAAATACTTTACATAGTTTATAATCTAATACTTAATTAAAAGTATAGGTTAATAGAATATTGAAAGTATATTAGTTATGATAATATTTGTTTTATTACATGTCTATAAATATTTCTTTATGAGTTATATTTCAAAATTATATAATTGGTATATTAGTGGTCATGTTAAGATAATGATGATGGAAATTGATACGTCTATAATTAAAAAAACTGACCAATTTGATGAACCCGAGAATGCTATTGTTGTTATTGAGGGAAAATTGTCAACGGTTGTGTACATTAACAACAATTCCAAGACTTATTTGTTTGTTAGTAAGGGTATTTTAAATTACAATTCAGATTTTGGTAATACATATCTATAAGTATTTTCTTTTGCATTGTAACCGTTACAAAACAAATTCATTTCGAAGTAAAAGCTTATTAAAGAATAAAGAACATTTTGTTAGGTACAAGAGATGATGATCTATTTAAAAAATAAAGAGCTTATTAAAACTGTTATTCATGTTTATATTGTAAATATGATGAATCCAAAAAAAAAAAAAAAGCATTTTGTTAGGTATAGGAGATGATGATCTATTTAAAAAATAAAGAGCTTATTTAAATTGTAATTCATGTTTATATTGTATATTGTTCGTCTGATAATCTTGGATGACTTTCGATTACCATTTGCATTATTATTATGTGTTTCAGTCGCTTGATTCATTTAATTATTTCATTTACTATAATGTCGTTTATATGTCTTTCCGAGGTTTCACTTCCACATTCTTTGAATAGTGTGTTGTCCGTCTACCTCCAAACGTACGTGAAGTTATTATTATTGACAGCTAAATTCTCTAATCTTGTTCGGCTTATCATTCTTATTGTGTAACCGTAGTATTTAAGTTTGTTTACTGTTAGTGATCTTAACATAATGTAAGACATTTATATGTCAATATATATATAGAGATAACTTCGGATTTAGTATAAACTTTCACTTATTTTCTTGCATTTCCAATACTCTATGGATTCCTTGGTTTATGCTTTCTCTCTTCAGCCATCTGATGGTCCTGTCAACAATTTATGGATTAAAATTCATACACCGTTGGATCAGGAAG
The DNA here is from genome assembly GCA_009757365.2 of Lepidium campestre. Classification (NCBI taxonomy): domain Eukaryota; kingdom Viridiplantae; phylum Streptophyta; class Magnoliopsida; order Brassicales; family Brassicaceae; genus Lepidium; species Lepidium campestre. The sequence goes on from WJSH01004589.1 coordinate 12,143, forward strand.
CAGCATTACCATGTCTTTACCTTTCAATCTTTTCGACGTTCAGGATGACCATCATCCCCGTTTCCAGCATATGATCACCTGCCTCCTAACATCTCATGACATCGAACAAGGTGCAGCAAATAGGCTAAGTACACATACAATTAATTTCATTTCTGCGAACTTTATTCCAGATCAAGGTCATGCGATAATGACGTCTGATGTCATCGTTCGCGTTACACAATTAGATAATCATTTATGTGCTTGGTTGGAGGTTGAAGCTGCTATCATTGCTCTTGAATCCTCACAAAGTGAAATATCAGAGGAAGATGATGATGGCTGTTCAATCTATTTGTCTCAATTATCGGGTGAAGCAAATATAAATTTTCTATCATGTGGTCATAAGTTTTATTTTATGTGTATCTCTACTTGGTTTCGTTACAGATTATGTTGCCCTTATTGTAAGAATGATTCTGTATGATCACAATCTTATGCTTATCCAATATTTCTGTTTTCCAAAGTTGATATAATGTTTCAGGCATAACCATATGCTAATCCGAATGTTAGACATTGAAGTTATCTTTTCTTTTCCTAAACATTTACGAATCAATTTTTCCAATCATTTGCTTTACAAGTAAAGGAATAAGTTAACAATAATCAAATATAAATACTAAATTTGAATTCAGCATAGGATCCACTTTACAAGAAATATATTTATTTCCGTCGTGATATACATGTAATTACGAGTACTATGACTTCAATTACTACATTATTGTTTCGGTACAGGAACTTGGTTGTACATAAAAAGCCATCTTTACAAACTTTTTTTAAGAACTGCTACATATTTGAAATGTCCACGTATTCATAATATTAAGAGCTTACTTTTGATTTGACCCGTAATTATTGCTAAACATATTTCGACTTTTGTCCAATAGTGGAGTAATATATTTTGATGAATTAATATGTGTTACATAACAACTATTTTTTGTATCATAATAAACTCTATCGTTACAATGTTTACACCAATCGGATAAATTAATGATATAAATTGAAAACATAATAAGTGTTCAAGTCGGCCAATTGTTACTAGGTTTGGACCTTTTTGGATTTTAAGCCAATAAAATACACTCAAATATATCCAAATCAAAACAAACCATTACATTCGGTCGAATACTGTAGCTTTTAACGTCCTATGAAACCTTATATTTCTCTTTTCTTATTATGACACGTAATAGTAGTTTGTTTTCCCGCAAATTAATTATCAAGACATTACACACACATAGACACTTGCTCAACTTACCATAACAACAACTGAATTTATAAGTACTTATTTATTCATTATGCCATGTACTATAATGTAATTTATATGTTAATTAAATGTTTCATTACCCCATTATGTGAGTAGCGGGTCGTCTTTTCACCTCCAAACGTATGTGAAGTCATTATACGACAGCTAAATTATTTTTTCCTGTGCGACTTATCATTTTTATTGTGTAACCGTAGCAATTATGTTTGTTTAATGTTTGTGATCTTATCATGCGTAAGACATTTGTATATATATATATATATATATATATATATATATAGATTACGTCATTAGAATAAGCCTTCACTTATTCTCTCGCATTTTCAAAAGTATATGGATTATGTGTGTTATTATTTAACTATTCGTTCTTCTGATTGTCCTGTCAACAATATATGCATACACATTGACAGATCGATGTATCAAGGAATGAGTACTAGGCTGTCTTTACCTTTCAATCTTTCCAACGTTCAAGGTGACCATCAACCCCGTTTCAACCATTTGATCACTTCTCTCCTGACATCTCATGATATCGGACAAACTGCAGCAAATAATATTAGTAGAGATACAATGAATTTCATTTGCTCATATTTTTGTCTAGGTCAAGACCATGCCAACATGACTTATGATGTCATCATTAACGTTGAATATTTTGGTGAACGTGAATACTTTTTGATGGATGTTGAAGAAGCTACCAACAAACTTGTATGTTTACATAAGGAAATTTCAGAAGAAGAAGATGATGATTGTTCAATATGTTTGTTCCAATTATCGGGTGAACCAAATGTTAATGTTCTCTCATGTGGTCATATGTTTCATTTTGAGTGTATCTCTATCTGGTTTCTTTACAAATTATGTTGTCCTTATTATAAGAGTGAATATGTATGATTACATTCTTATGGTTATCCAATTTTGTTGTTTTCCGAAATAAATGACTATATATTATCATTCTAATTGTTATATTATATACATTAAGTATCTTTTCGTACATGTTGATATAATATTTCAGACATGCCCATGTATATTATATTACATTTTAAAAAAAATTAAATTGAAATTAGCATCGATGAATGTATTTGAAATTGCCACGATATCTATACGAATAATAAAAATTTGTTGTAGATTATAGTTTATTTTAGCCATAACTTCTCATGTCCATATGGCAATCACCATTTTATAAGATTTCGTTACTTTTTACACCTTATTGGGCCCGTATTTTTCCTAAACAGAATCTTATTTCTATCAAAAGAGTACACCAATTTATTTTGATAAAATATGTTGGGTTACGTTACCATTTTTTATTTGCAAATACTGATGACGTATTAGAGAGTAATGAGTTGTTGAAAGTACGACGGTAATTTGTTCGACTTGGTGGTTTGTATAGTGTGTTGTCTGTTCAACTCTAATCGTATATGAAGTCATTATTGCTAACAGTTACATTGTATAATTCTTTCCGACTCCATATTATTATTGAGTAACTCTAGCAGTTATGATTCCTTAACTTCATGAAACTTATTATGCAATATGACATTTATATATGAATACAGATGATCGTCGCCATTGGTACAATATTTGTAATTCTTCTACACTTAGAGAATATTAAATTTATTTTTAAAACAATTTATGGATTCCTTGATTCGTTCTCTTGCTCTTCATCCCTGATGGTCCTATCAACAATTTATGCCTTAAAATAGATAGGCCAATGAATTGAGAACTCAGTACCTCAGTAACTCCTTCAATTTCTCTGACATTCAGGGTGACCACCATCGCCATTTCCACAAATTGATCAATTGTCTTCTACAAATTCATGACGTCGAACAAGGTCCAGCAAATATGCTTAGTAGCCATACTATTGATTTCATTTGTACGAACCTTTTTTTAGGTCGAGTGTATGCTGACATGACGTCTGATGTCATCCTTCATATTGAAGATTATGATCATCATTCATTTAATAGGCTGAATGTTGAAGTCGTTATTGATGATCTTGAGTCATCGCAAAGCGAAACCACACATGAAGATGACGATGACTGTTCGATCTATTTGTCATATTTATCTGGAGAACCAAATACTAATGTTCTCTCTTACGGTCATAAGTTTCATTTCTTATGCATTTCAACCTGGTTCCGTTACAAATTATGTTGCTCTTATTGTAGGAATAAATATGTGTGATTGCATGCCTATATCTATATAATGTTATGTTTTCGTAAGGGATAATTTTAGTACTATCGTGGTAAGTGTAACGTTCTACATGAAGACTATTTATGGATCAGAGTATTTAATAAATATTACTTACGCAATTTTGAATACAATACCTTTTTAAATATTATTTGCATTACCATAGTGATACTTGATTCTTTATATTCCTATATGTAACATATTTAGTAAATACATTACATGAAACTACTGAAGTGATTATACTATATCATGCGTTATTTACATATGTGCGATATGAATGATTTTGGTTATGACGCATAAAGACATTTGGATGATGTGTTTAAGTATCATGATATAGTATCATCACTTCAAGTGTCACAAATTTTGTACTATTCAATTTCCGAATAAGGGTATTTGTAGTAATTATTCCTAAAATTCTGTATTTAAAATTATTTAGTTCATCTCGCCTTTAAAATTTAGTGATAAGAATATATTTATATATGTTTCATTCTATATTACAACTTTTGTTCTCTTCTTCGATGTTAAACATATATAATTATTAGCTCATATACTTTGAAAAATAAAAAAGAAAGAAGGAATTATTTCACAAATTACTGTTTTCTGTAATAATCAACATTAGTTATATTATTATTTTTTATTTTTTTATTTTTTTATGTTGTAAATGTTGAAATGGTAGTTGTCTTATATAATAAATTTAACTTTAAAATCTTGAGGTAACCACCAAGGATATGAAAGCCGCTTTCCATGATCAAAAAGTTTATGAATCAACGAACCAATAATATTAAAATTTGAAAGATATAAAGTCATTTTACTCATTAAATTTGGAAACTCATGACATGTCATTATCTTATGGCTTTGCGTGATGGACCGTGTAATGGTTTCTTATTATCTTGTTTGTGTACATCTGACTGGTTCATTAAACCGTCTTATTCATAATTGAATTTTATATATAAATGAATATATTTATATTTGTTTATGTCTACTTCCCATATTCTACATATAGTTATCTCTCTCCCTGCGTTTGAATGTTTTTATTGTCTTTGCCTGACGATATCTTGACCGAGATTGCTTCATGTACACCTGCTACATCTTTATCCGATATACATAGTTTAAGGTTAGTTTACACGAAATTTTGTAACTTATGTGACGAACGACGTGTACTCAAACAACTTTCCCTAGAAGATGAACGGTTCCAACCGCACTCGCGTGATCCTCTCTATTTCTACCGGAGGTATAAGAAATTACGTGATATTGGTAATCCTCAAATCATGTACCGGGTTGTGTTACTGCTTCTTTCTAAACTGCAAGGAGGACGAGGGGTTGGGCTTATTACATGACTCTGCAAAAAACGGTAAGCATGAAGCTATATATCTTTATGGTGTCATCATGTTTTGCCTTGGAGGTGAAACAAATCAAAAAGGTATTGAAATATTTTCACGACTTATGAAGCCACTTATGTCTCAAACAATAGAGTACTTGGAAGAACTCCGTATCCGAATTGACGCATATCTTATACGGCGTACCCTTCCAAGTCTAATGGCGCTTAAAAGTAAATATGTCAGGGAGAGATGTGGTTGTGATGGTAAAACTAGCAAATTTGCAATGGAAAACACTTTTTGGGATGATTATGGAGCAGACGATGATATGAAATCAATATCTGCGTGTGGGTTCTGTCTTTGTCAAGATAAATCTCAGGTTTTACTACGTGAGGATGAATAAATCTTGATCCGAACATTAGCATATATGTTATGTTTAATATTTGATCCCAATATAATATTTTTGCTATGACCATGATTATAATTTCTACCTTTTTGTTATGCTTATATTCTGAATTGCCCTAAAAATAATTAATTGAATGGTCGTTTACTTTAAGTTTGTCACACCTTTTAGTGTGCATGAATTATACATATTTTTGAAATTTCGTGGCTTTCGATTATGTACATTTCCTTTGGTTATATATGCCATTGCAATAACAATATAATAGTATATTATAATATCTTTATATATAAACAGATGAATATTTACCGTTATATTTGCATATTATTATTCTGATATCTATAACATTTATAGCGTTAATATATGAATTAAACGATATGTACAATTTTAGAAATCTATTTAATGAAACGACATGTCATCTATATATGACTCTGTGTACGTTTTCATGTAACGTATTTATAAATATCAACGAGTATCGCTATATGATTCAATTTTTCATGCTTCTTAAATCTGAATGTTTGTTTATATATGTATAGCTAACGTCATTGAAGTTTAATGAATATACTTACTCTTTTTTGTTTTATGCCTATTTATATCTATATGTTTTTGAATGTGATCATACGTCCTTGAATGTTATTATGAATATCCTGTCTTTGCCTGACGATATCTTGCTGAAGATTGCGTCACGTTCTGGTGCTTCGTCTTTATCCAGCGTTCAAAGTTTGAGGTTAGTCTGTAAGAAATTACGTCGCATATGTGATGACCGTCGTGTCCTCTCTCGTGTGTCCCTTGCAGAAGTGCCATTTTATCCACATCGGGGTGATCATCGCAAGATATACAAGAAATATAGGATGTTACGTGAGAACAATAACCCTGAAGCTCTGTACCGGTTGGGGATTATATGTTTTTTTTATTGATAATAGAAAAGATGATGGAATGTCCTTTTTATATGAATCATCAAAGGAAGGTTATCATGAAGCTATATATCTTCACGGTGTTATCTTGATATGCCTTGGAGGTCAATCATCACAAAATAGAATCGAAATATTGTCATCACTTCTCAAGCCTATGATGTCAGAAACGTTCGAAACATTGGAAAGACTTTGTTTTTGAATCGAGCGTTATCTTCTAAAGACGTGGACAAGAATAACTATCTGAGCTCAGATGACTGTATGTGAAAGAAAGTTGCGAGTGTGATGGTAACACTAGAAGGTTCGTAATTAACAACGACATTTGGATGTGGTATGGTGTCGGTGATGATATGAAAACATCTTCTGCTTGTTTGTTTTGTCTATGGCATCATGAAGTTCAACTTTTTGTAGATGGAAATGATTAAATACCCTGTTGAGCATAGACGTTTATTTGTTGTCATTATTTTATGTTTCTAATATTATGTTTCAAGCACACTTTGTGTACTCATTGAGCGAAATGTCTATTTCGTTAGGCACAAGGAACCAAACAAATCTAATACTTTGTACATATTGAATGACGAACTTTATTATCTGGGCTTAGACGTACGAATGTATGCAAATATACTGCGAATCAAAAATTCAGTTTTTGTATCAAAACACCAACTCAAATGCTGATAAAATTGATACGTTGCACAACTGTTATACTCATTATTGTTGTTTTCTTTTTTGGTAAAGATGATTGTTATTGTTTATTGAGTGATAATTTAACAATTTCGCTATATGATTTTCAGTCCGCTTCATAAAACGGATTTTTTAAATTCATATGTAATGTATTTTGTCCGAGTTTCCTATGCATAATATTTAATTACGTGTACCACCATTAAATATCATACCAATATTTAAATTTCTTATGTCTCAAATAGCATAAATAAGGCAATCGTACCTGTACCTGATGAGTTTATTTTTAAATTATGAGCATGATTTACGCGTATTTATGACATAACCATAAAGTATATGCTTATAGTTGAAAGCTTTGTAAATTTATAATGTGATTCGTCAAAATATAAATATATGTTTATTACGATTAATATTCTGTATTCGTTGTTCGATTCATAAAATTCTTATACACACGTAAAAATGTGTTTAGAACAATACGCATATGCAATTTGGAGAGGATGGATTGCGACATAACCATCTTACAATACAAGGGTAATGAAATTTATGAGAACACTGTAGGATATTGATATTTGACTTACCTTTTTATCGTGGACATACAAATTGTACACGCAATGTCTTCTACATGTGGGACCTCGGACTATTTCAATGAAAGTTGTCCAATAGGTAAACCGATATCCAAATGTTTCTGAATGGGTCGATCCCAATAGATCACGTGAAGATGTACATCAATAGCTATGGTTTTGTTTTCTTCTTCTTGTATGACACACCTACCTATGAATTCAAGTGTGTGATTAATAACTATAGTCGCTGAACCTTGATGGATGTCATGAGTTATCATGTGGGACTTGAGTAACTTTCCGAAATTGTTATGATGCTTTGCTTGGATCTCAGCTGCAATAAACGTGAAAGAGATAATGATATCGTGCTCTCCATGTGGTTTTATGTCAATCGTCAAGAATAAGTTGCATTTACGTCCATTGGAAGGTCTAACTTCAAGGGAGAAATCCACTGACAAGTAACGATATATCTCTTCCATTTATTTAAAGTATATGACTATAAAGTTGGAATTGTTAGATTCAAATACCTAAGTTTTAAACATGTTAAGTGATTATATAGTATAAGGTGTGATATATACGTGGTAATAACGAATATAATGAATGCATACATTATTTAAAGTATTCGAAACGTAGCCAGATCAATAGGTTATTTACATCACATGTGATGGTGGATGTAATTACAGTTAGCATTGAAAACATATCCCATTTAAAGTTAAGTAAATTAAGAGGCAATCGGTATTTAATTTTTATTTTATATTGTTCTTAATTACATATACAAATTTATATACCTAATATGAATTAAAAAAATGTGATGTTGTTAAATAAAAAAGTAAAAATAGTGTTGTTGAGATTCATTTGGATTTTTGCTGCTTATTGACTTCGCAGCTGGCTAAGTAATTTAACATCTTACGGTAGTTAGAATTTGTGTATTGATTGAGAGAACTATGTATTTGTTTAGCCATATTAAGGGCATAAAGAAATGACAGACTTTGGATGTTACATTATTTGAACTTCTTTTTTTTTGTATTCGGTTAGACAATAGTATGTATATTTGGCTTTGAATGTAGGATCAAGTTTTTATAGTGTTATTATGTCTGTTTTGGTAATTATGCATATGGTTATAACTTACAAGTTATCAGTGTATACGTTATAAGCTATACTACGAAAAGAAAATTATATGGAAAGAGATACGTTTATTTGAAATTTGTTTCTGAAAGTCGCATTAAATATATCCACGTGGGACTTTACAAAGATTCTGATAGACACACATTCTTGAATATAAGAGAAGCCCATAGGTAGCCTATGCAATAAAATCATGTAAGAACAATCCAAAAATATTGCAGAAGAAGCCATGAGTAACGTAGTCCAGATCCACTAAATTTGAGAATGAGCGTCTCAATTTTATGTGGTCTTTGCCGAACTTGAAATTCACTCAATTACGTTATTACCTCAAATATAATATTAATTTATCAAACTCCAGTGTTATGATGACTCATAGCCAAAGTACCCTGTTTTATACCAGGTCTTACCATAACTAGATTGTCAATACAATCAACCAAAAGAGATAAGGTTTATTTTATGAAGAAAGGTTGCGAGCTTTGATCCATTCAGAAGAACGTTGCCGTTGAGAAGAAGTACCAACAACTTCCGTGGATGTGGTAGCTATTTTTTTCTTTGGTTGTATACTTGTTTCCTGCGACTTTGTCAGCTTACTGGATGTTGTAGTTGTGATGCATAATGCGTTATCTTGTACAGAAACAACGGGAAAATAATTGTAATTGATCAATGTTGCATGCTTTGAATATTAGAGATTACTTGGTAAACCTGATTGTTTGGTATCTTCCTGCTACCGTCTGAGTGGGTAGTTGTTTCTTCAGTACACGATCTTTTATTATGCTCGTCTTTCTTGCAGATGTTTCAGGTTAGTGCTCGGGTGCCAAATGACATGGTCTCTTTTGATGATGCAGAATTTGACTCTCGTCCTAGCACTCTTCGTTTCTCAGGCAGTGTGATTGAATCCTTACCCGTCTTTGTCCACATACGCTCTCTATTGACATGCTTAATATTGAAGTTGTAATTTTTTTGTTTGTCTGATGTAATGCTCAGATTATCTCCCATTCTTAACTGCAAGTCCTTCTTCAGTTTGCTGAGAAACCACTCCCAAGATTCGGTATTTTCATCACTGACAATGGTTCAAGCTAAAGGGTAGACTCTATTGTCTGCATCTTTCCCCACTGCAGCCAATAACTGACCTTTGAATTCCCATTTTAGAAATACTCCATCAAGACCAATAATTGGACGACAACATTGTATCTATGCTTCACAAATATTTTGAAATGAAATATAGAACTTATCGAAAACTTGCCTACCACTGCTATTTGGTACTGTGACAATCTCAGTTGTTGAGTCTTGGTTGGATCTTCTAATCTCATACTCATAGTCATACAGTTTGGCAAATTGTTCTTCATGTTCTTCGATCACCATATCCAAAGTTTTTCTCCTTGTTGTTGTGCAGGTCCATTTCGTGATTGATATGTTGTATCTCGACATTATTTTATCTCTGATTTCAGTCCATGTCAAACCTGGTCTCCATTTTACATCATCCTTGAACAACAAAGCTATTGTTTTCTGTTTGAGTATCCGAGCTTGGTTAGATTTGGGATGGTCGTGAGAATCTTTATACACTTTGACTACCCACAGTCTGCTGGGTTTCACAACCGAATAGTAAATCCTCAATTGGTAATTCTGATGTCTGCATCTGGCTTCTAACTGAGTTCTTGCAGATCTGCATAGCTTCACATCGTAGTTAGTCTTCAATACGTATTGTAGAAGTTGCTGCTGGAATCCCTCACGGGTGGAGAATGTCTATTTCAACCAGAAGTATGGAGGTTGTTCATTAGGATGTTTCTCTCTTGCATACTCAGCTTCTGTCATGTTGAACTCCCCCCACTCATCATCAGTGTCTGCAACAGGTTTTGGCTCCTGTGTATCACCACATTCTCTCTCCAATTCTTCATTCAGTACATCGTCTTCCTTGGCAGTACTTTGCGTATCCATTTCTGCTTCTTCTCTTTCATCTTCTTCACAGTCATGTCCATCATTTCCTTCTGGAAGTTTCGTAAAAGAAGGTTCATTGTCTCCACCTTCTCTTATGACTTCCACTTCATCATCTGCACCATCACTTTCCAAATTCTCACCATTTAAATCTTTAGTACCATCATGACCACCAACAGTAGTATCATTGTACTGAATATCATCATCTCCTTCTTCTACTTTATCTTCATCTTCATCATCACTATTGTGAATAGACCCTCCTTGATTATCAAAATCTTTATTTCCATTTTTGGCCTCATCAATGTTTCCATGGTTCTCTTGAACTTCGTCACTGGAGGCAAAGTAATGATGGTCATTCTCTTTATCTATAGATGAATCTACATTTCCATCATCTCTAATTTCATTTGACTCATCATCTACAGGAAATATAGGCTCTGAGATTTTGTGTATGATAAAGATGTCAACTACACCGGATCATGCCAGAGCTTCATCGCACATCTGCAGTAAACTCATGTCTCTGTTCATATGTTCATACCAATGACTTTTGCGGGCCTCTTAACCTCATTATTAAGTATGTACCATAGTTGTATAGGCTCTCCCACAATTTTTTCTTTTTTTGTGAACTTCTCAAATAAGGACCATGATATATAATCTCTATCTACAATCAGATATTTCTCCACCATGCCTCCTTCATAATGGAGAAGCCCATTCTTGATCAAAACAGACCCACCGTAATGAAGGTTGACTAAAATTTCTCCTAGCTCATTATAAATTAATATAATCGACAATACTTATTTAGAAATGTCGATTGCAAGCATGAATTACTGCAAATACTTAATGCTAACACTATTTAGTCGGTTCACGAGATTACGATTCAAGCCAATGTAGAGTGATGAATTCTCATTCCTATTGTTTGTGAGGTAAAACAAAAATTCATTTATTTAATTCAAAAGGTGGGCTTCGTACCAAATCATTGGTCAAGCATAGGTTGATGTTTAAGCGTTACAAAATTAGGTCCCATCTACAATTAGAATAGCTGTAAAATTGGTTAGATTTATTCCATAATGTTGGGGGTTTATTCAATAAGTTTGTTTGAAATCGTTCTAAGATTTGTAATCCTTTAATTATAAAATCTTGTATTGTAAATTTTGCAAATATAATGCAAACTATCAAATATTGTCTAAGGATTTTAGATTTTCAATTATAAAGGAATCTCACTATTAAATCTTCTCATAACGAGTTGATTCAAAAAAATACTCATATCCTTAGGAGGTTAAAAGGGGTGATTTACTTATGTTTTTAAAATAATATCACCAGTAATAGTTGATATATCAAATATATTTATAATTACTTAGTCCTTTGGTGTCTTCATATTATGCATCTCTTCATTGATTTGATTCGTTTAAGTGTAATCATTAATTATATACACGTTGTAAGTCCTCATATAATAGTGTTCGTTCTTTTATTGTGATGAATATTGAATGAGGATTAACTTTCTAATTGTTAGAGTAATGGTTAGTAATACCGTAATTAAATGTGACGATTCATAATTTGTAACGTTTCATTACGTTTTCTCTACACTGTGATGTGTATTTGTTGCCGAGTTACGTATAAATATACTATAAATAAATTGAACAATTTTATCTCGTGATCATTGTCATGACAAACTAGGTATGACACTGCCTTTTACGGTTCTTACTTTTTATCTTATCGCAATTTCCATACTTGTTATTGTAATTGCGTTCTCTATTAGTAAACTCCTTAAACCATTGATTTCATTGTCTAATCTACTTTCTCTCCGTCAGGAAAATGGCATCAAGTGAGACGGAGGATTCTCTGATTGGAAAATTACCAATTGATCTTTTGAGTTCTATTTTAGGAAAGGTAGTAGCAAACAGTCGTAATGATCTTGGCGCTGCAATGATGAGTTCATCTATACTTTATAAAGCTTCTCAAACAAACGAGGTGTTCAAGTATCTCAACATACAACCCATAACTCGGTTGCCATAAATAGCTTTGTATTTTTATCTTGAGCTTATTTGTAAATGTGCAACACATGGGAACGTCGATGCATTATTCTTTGAAGGTTTGCTTGACTATTTTATTCACTTTAAGTTACATTCATGAATGGAAAAAATCAAAGTAGCAGTTGATGCCTCGCATATGGAAGCTATATATGTATATGGTATGATGTTGCTCAACGAGAAGAAAAATGATGAAGACATTAAGTATTTAGAAACTTTTGATTGGTTTAGTTCTCCAAGCAAAGTAAATGTATACAAGAATAAAGTGCTATGAAAGTTGGATGATATTGGAGTTGAGTACACTAGAAGGATGCAGGAAGCGGCGAGAACAATTCTGATGGGACCAAACTGTAAGTGTCATAACATGGACATGAAATGCAAAGGTTGTTTAATCTTTCAAGAAATGATATATTTTGCACATTTTGTCTAATGTAAGTTTTATGAGATTAATAAGGCCCAAGTTTGAAGTGCCGGAGGACACTCAAAGAGAACATGATTTATCCATTTCCTAGGTGCTCGACAAATACTATAATGTGAATTTTCTACGATTTATGTATTTATAAATATGTTGATGTAATAACTATTATATCTTCTACGATTTTGCATGTTATATTATTTACAAAATGTCATTTTTCAGAATTATGCTCATAAATAATACTTTTGATTGTTTCATGCATTTTTTATTGATTTCATTGTTTTACATTTAATCATTCATTCTATAAACGTTGTATGTCCTTTTATTGTAGTGGCTGTTTTATAACGTTATATTCGTACATTTTGTCCGACGTAATTTGTATAAAATTGTCATAGACATTAGGCCGGAGAATAAATTTTATCTCATATATATAGATCTATTATACAAATACTCAACACAACAACGTAATTAGATTGTTGTTTGGGTACACAAAGTTTTGCTCTCCCGTATAAAGACAATCTAAGTCATACTTTGCAATAAAGTTTTTTTCTAAATTATTACAGTTATCCATCTGCTACATAAAAGTTGTATGATTTAAATTTTGTATTATTATAATCTACAATATAAAATATTTAATTATTATAATCTAACGAATTCATTTCACTTACATTCTCTGCTAAATTTTGGTAATAGAACTGTTGTTTTGGTTCATACAGTTTATGATCTAATATTAGCCATATTTTCAAGCTTTCTTATTTGTTCATTTAAAACAGAACTAACCAATGATTTTACTGTCGATTGTTTAATTTTTAAACTGTTTTTCAGCAATTTTGTTTTGTTAACAATAATAAACATTTTCTTTAATCTTTCCCACTAATAAATTTATATACTGCTTATTCAGATATCAAATTAGATGATTCTTCGATTAGATTTTTTACTTGATAAAAAATGAATAAAGAAGCCGTCTTTATTTTTACAATCATCTTCCCTTCATAATTTTTCAGTTCACGTTTTTCCATAAATTAAAATGTTTTCTGCAAAAAACAAATAAGTATATCTTTAAGATAAGACTAAATAAAAATTGACAATAAACAATCATTGTATATATTCAAATTTTAAATTATGTTGGTTACTAAGAATTTAAAACAAAACTATATTAACATATAAAATAATTTAAAAACTTTCGATACTATGATATCATTTATGTTAGATCCTCATACAACAGACCATAACAATTTAAATGTATCATACATATTAGAAGCATATCTCCTAATGCATGGGGTTCTGAAATTTTAAACAATAAATCAAATATCAATATCTAAATCATTTTATTATAGATTAATTCTATTTTTGTATATGGTCGAAACTGTTTACGTTTTAATGATTTAAATACTAATTATAAATTAAATATTCGAGAGTAATATAAGCTTATCTTTTCAATTCATGCTTGTATAAACGTTACTCCGTATATTCATGCATTATCAATATAAATTAATTAAAAGATTGGTCAATAAAAGCAAAACAATTATAAAAAGTTCTTTACATAACACATTTTTTGAGTAAAATATTTCATAAATAACACATACGTATAAAGTATATCGTTTAATAAAAGGTCATAGTAAATTGTAGTTTGGTTAAGAAATTAAAATCTTATAATACATTAAGTACTAATCAAATATAAGAATTATGACATAAACTATTTGTACAATATATAACACTCACTATTAAAAAAATACACGAAGTACGAATCGTGTAACTAAGCTACATACCTTAATTGATAATTCGCAGTGGACAATGGCAATAATGCTTTTAGAGAGCGCTTTAAGTTATGAATAAAACATA
>WJSH01004598.1:2031-22382 GCA_009757365.2 Lepidium campestre
CGTTTTATTTCACTTAGGTTGATACAAATTGTTTACTTGATTGGTTTGAATTAGGTTGATCTAACGTGTTCTAAGTGCTAGCATCTTCAACTGATTGGATTGATACCTATTGTACTGCAATGATATGATAGTGTAATAGGAATTGCTAAGTGGAATAATCCTACTATCAGAAACCGCATCCTGGGCTGGTCCCCATTTGAAGGCTACTTCCTTCTTGATAACTGCTGTGAGTAGGGCAACTATGGTGCTGAAGTCCTTAACAAATCGCCGGTAAAAACTGGCAAGGTCGTGAAAACTACAGACATGTCCAATCGTCGAGGGCGTTGGCCATTCATGAATGGCTTTGATCTTATCCTGGTCCACACGTAATCATGTAGCACTAACAACAAAGCCTAAAAAGAGTAACTCTTTAGTACAAAACACGCATTTCTTGAAGTTGGCATAAAGACTTTCCTTGCGGAGTGTACTTAGAACCAACTCGAGATGCTCAATTTGTTCACTCAAGGTTTTGCTATAAACCAAAATATAATCAAAATAAACAACAACGAATCTAGAGATATAGGAACACAAAACCAGGTTCATTAATCTCATGAACATGCTCAGGGCCTTGGTTAGGTCGAATGGCATGATTAGCCATTCGTAGAAGCCTTGCTTAGTCTTGAAGGCGGTTTTCCATTCATCACCCTCCTTCATCTGTACTTGGTGATAGCCGCTTTAAAGATCAATCTTTGAGAAGATGGAGGCACCGTTAAGCTCATCTAGCATGTCATCCAAACGAGGAATCGGATGCCTATATTTAATGGTGATGTTGTTAATGGCTCGACAGTCAACACACATCCTCCATGTCTTATCCTTCTTAGGGACTAGCAAAACTGGGCTTCTTAAATCGAGACTCAATCTCGACTTTTTTTGGTCCAACTTCGATAGCCTTTGGTGCGGTCCAAGTGGACTTAGAACAGATAGGGGTCTTCTTTTTGATGTGTTGCTCCGCTTGAATGGCAAGATGCATCACCTCTTAGAGATCATGGTACGGATTGCGCTCTACCTTGAATGTGATCCTTTCTTGAAGTTCGTCTATGAATTGTGTCATAAGAGCTTCCTCTCATTCTTCCACTTCTAAGCGGTTTTTGAGAAGTTCAAACTCTTTGTAGTACTCATCAACACTCTTGGAACCTTGCGAAAGTTTTTGGAACTTTTTTTGCAAGTCTCGGTGATAGTATGATGTCACATAACGTCGCCGCATCGCAAGCTTTATATTCTCCCAAGTCGCCAATTGTCTGAAATGATGGCGCCTTCTCTCAGTCACTTCACGGTCCCACCAAGTGAGGGCGTTGTCTGTGAGCTGTGCTGCAGCAAAAATAACCTTTTTGCGGTTAGGATATTCATAGCACTCAAAGATTTTTTCTAACCTTTGCTCCCAATCGAGGTAGGCCTTGGGATTGACATGTCCCACGAATATTGGTGCGGTCATCTTTGGGTCAAAGTGTCGGATTTGCTTTCCATAGTCTCGGCCATGCTTGGGGTATTGATCAGTCCGTCTTCGGTAACCAGGATTAGCTGGGTAACAAACTGGACGTCCGGCTCGGGAGACGACGTTGTCGCGGCAAAGTCGAGAGCGATCGCGGCCGTAGGCCGTACGGGTTGTAGGATGTTGCAAGTCACGGGTGTCTCGGGGTAGCCAGGATACTTCCTGGATGGATGGTCCTTCCGTGTTATATTTGTTATCGTCGTCCATGTATTCGTCCGGGTGTTCGTCTTCGCGATCGTCCAGGTCGTCGGCGGCGGCTGTGTCTGGTCGGTTTCAACGGTCTACTTGCGTGCTCGACTCTCCTTCTGTGAGGCTAGTTTGATGTTACAGACGAGTGGGTTGCTTTCTCGAGTCTTTCTCCTTGCGGTAGGGTATCTTGCCACACTCTAGCTTCTCAAGTCTCTCCTTGACTCAGGTCAAATGAGCTTGGAGGCCGACAATAACTTTGGTGACATTCTTAAGGGAATCGGCTTGGTTGGGTTGTTCTTCCATGGTACCTCGTACAAAGAATAGAAACGGCTAAGTGTGAGTAACCTTTTAATCGAACTAGTGGGATCCAAATAAGGCAACTCGGCTCCAAGTTAAGTGAAACTCAAGTTTTGGTATTTAAGGTAAGAAATGTGATATACACTATAGCTTCATTATCATGCATATTCTGGTACATTTCACATCATTTATTCATTCACTTTAGTATAGTTTTGCACTCATTTTGTGTTTTAGAGTCTTAGGATAGAGAGTTGCATATTTTTCCTTTCTTTGAGTCTTTCCTAGGTGATTTGGAGCTAATTTTGAGGAATGGAGACTTGGAGATGAATGTGAAGCAAAACAATTAAGGCAAATGCATCAAACAAAGAAGGAAAGTTGGTTATGTTGATTTGATCGATTGAAAGCCTTCCACCAAATGGAATTGAGTGCAATTTGGAAACAAGATAGCTAAAAGAGTCAGGTTTCATTTGGCTGTGGTCTGAAGGCATTTGGACAATCGGGGAGAGAGATACGATGCTTTTACTCAAGACAGGTCCGTTGGGACTTTATGCTCAAGATTGTTAGCAAATGAAGGCCTTCTCGTGCATGGAATTTGATGATACTTTGACACAAGATAGCCAGAAGAGTCATCTTTCATTTGGATTGGTTTGAAGGTATTTGGACAAGCGGTCTGGAAGATATGACCATTTTATTCAGGATCAGCCGAACCAGAAACAAGCCCAGCTAAACCAGAATTGAGATCGGCCCCAGACTGACTGGTCCAAATATGGGACCGATAGGTCCTCCTCCGAGCACATGTTTTTGCCTTTTATTTCACTTGGATCAGGCCCAATTTTTCTTGGGTTGATCCAACTCGTTTTGGAACCTTAAAACTCTAATGTTTAAGGGTTGAAACACATACATTTTATTATTTTTAGAGCAGCCAGCAAGGGAGAGTTTAGAGAGAGAGTGAAGATTGATTTCCCCTTTTTGGAAGGACAAGAGGAGTTTATCGAGATTATGCACACACATGAATTTTCTTGGGAACAGAACTCGGAGGATGTGATCACTCATGAAGAAACGATGGATGAGAATATGTTGATGGAAAGTCATGAATGCAGCACCATAGTCACTCCATCCACACCAAGAAGTGGTGAAGATCAGAGTAGCTTCACTTTTCCTTGCATCATTGAGAAGAACGAGCCTAAATACTTTAGTTGGAACACCATTGAAGAGATGATAGACTCTTGGGAAGAAGAGGACGACGAAACACAACTCATGGATATGGAGAGGAGTTCAAGCACTAGTGAAGAGTCCAATGGGATTGAGGATGAATTCCTACTAGATGCCGAAGAAATTGTGCGAGAATTTGAACTTCTTCTTGGTTGTGAGGTTGATGAAAATCTTGTGATAAGATACAAAGATCCTTGTGAAGATGTTGTGGTTGTTGATAGCATGGAGGACACAATGGAGAATTCGTTTGTAGAGGATAAGCTCACAACTAAGGAACACATGTATATACAACCCTTATTCAAGCAAGACATAAAGGTTGAAGCTCCTATAACGAAACAAGATGATCTCATTGAAACGCCATACAAGGAGAGTGATGAAGAGGAATCTCCAAAGGCAACACCCTTTAGCAAGCATTTTGGTTTCATTTTTTCATTTGGATTGGATAGAGATAATCATTGGAAGGCACCATTCTTTGAGGAGGTTAGTATGAAAGAATTCAGGGAATTGTTCTATGGTGAGTATGATCCTAGAGATCCAAGCTCATGTCACACTCCTCTCATGAAAAGTGGAAGGAGAGTCAAGCTAGTGACTTAAAACAAGCTCACTTAGGAGGAAGTCCCATGGTATCCTTGTACATAGTTTTCTTTTGCTTTCTTTATTTTGATTTTGTTCAATGGGGTTTGGAATGTTTATGTTGGTTCAAGCTTAGGTCTTGGGAAGAGAAGCAATGGCTAAAAGGTTGAGTAATTATGCTCTGAAAATGACAAAGGTCGAGCTCATGGTCGACTCAATTCGGTCGACGCAAATCACAAAAGGAGGAGATGTCGAGCTCTTGGTCGACCAAAACAGGTCGACGCAAGGGACAGATGGATTGAACGGCCGTACTCGACCTCTTGGTCGGCCCAATTGAACGATGATCATTACACAAAATTCAACTCAATTTCCTCGCGTCCGAAGTCGACCTACACCTCGACCGGAGCCGCTCGGCGCCCACACCCAATGAGCTAAGTCTTTCTTCTTCTATTTCATCTAAGCCACGATTCCGTCTACCTTCTTCTACATTTCTCCCAAACACAGTCCTATTGTCACCACTAACAAAGTTCCATAGTTCTTCTTTACATATCATTTGAATTTTTTGTGCAAATCTCTACAAGTTTAATTCATTAAATCTTGACCTCTACAACTCAAAGGTATGATTTCTACTTCTCAATCTCCATTAGAGCTCAAGCTTGGTAAATTTTTTTAATTCTTGATTACTTGAGAATCAGAGCTTGATGTTAGGTTGAGAGGCTTTCAATGCGTTAAGTATTGGTTAGGTTGCATAATTAGGGATTGTTTGAACAAGATTCATGTGCTTAATTTGGATTTTGAAGTTCTAGGGTTCTTGAGGTGATTAATGAAGACATTTTCAAACATTTTGGGAGTTTTGGTTGATTTGTGTCACTATCTCTTTCTTTTGGTGCTCTTAGGAAGGAATTGTTGTACTTCTTGGCTAGAAACTCAATAGTTTTCACAAATTTTGCACACTTCCAAAATTTTTGTGTTGTGACCATTGTTGACTTTTTGTTGAACTTTCACTTCCTTGAAAACTTGTGGTTTGACATGATTCAATATTGCCTTTGATGCTCTTAATGATGGTTTGATACTCTAAATTGATGGCTTGGCACATGTAGCTCATATTCACTTTGGAAATTCAATAATTTGGGTCTAACTTGCTAGATACTTAGACATTTTAAGAATCTTAGTGAATTGGGTGTAGTTTAAAATTGATAAGGTGTTGCTTAGCTTCAATGATTGCCTAGAGAGTGAATTGATGTCTTGATATTGCCTTAATATAATGCAATTCTCTTTTCTAGTATTTGGCATCACTTATGTCTTTTTGGATATTTTGTAGACAATGCCACCAATGACCCGCAACTACCTACCTCGAGCCACTTGAGACATCATAGATGGAGCACACAAATGATAAGTCTTCCACAAAGAAAATCAGAGCAAGTAGACTCTGATCCTTAGCCATGGTACCAATTTCACCAACCTTTGTACATATTTCGTTTTTCTTCTTTTATTTTGATTTGCATTCACTTGTTCCTCTTTCTTGGATTAACTTTCTCACAGAGACGGTGAGAAATAAGTCCGGGGGAGGGGACGTATTTGACCTTGTTTTGAGTTGTTTTGATTTTCATTTTCTTGAGTCTTGCATCACATCTAACATTTTCGGTTTTCAAGTTGTTTTCAAACCCCTCATCTAGTTGCATTCACACATTTAGGTTGGTCTAGAATCACTTAGATTGCACTTCACTTGCATGGGAATGATGACGCAATTTTTATTGAGAACTTGGTATAGCTCTTAGTCAATAACCGTGTTTGGGAACTCGTTTGGTGTTTAGACACTTCCTCTTGAACTTGTAGGCTTTGTGATTTGACTTCGTTTTCTTGCAATTAGCCGAATTGATAAAGCTTGCTAGTGTTGATGCCAATCTCAATCTTATTTGAACCTAAATGAATTTAAATCTCTCATTAATGGATGTTTAATGCTTTGCCATGGTAACTTACACATATTTGGACTATCTTCACCAAATTTCACCACACTTTGTTAGTCCAAATAGCCATTTTTCCTAATGGTTTTCCCACCTTGAGTCTTATACCTTTCTTTTACGCCAAATTGTTAATTGCTTGACTGAGGCATCTTGATTGATAATGCTTTCATGTGCAAAATAATGCAAGTATAGAAACAATAATTATTAGCTTTCATTTGTTGCTAGTTAGGAAATCATGAGCTAGCATTAGGTGGTTGTTGATCTATTGTTGTTTATGTTCGGTTAGAGTAGAGTTGCTAATGAAAGTAAGATTGGATAGAATTCTTGGTTGGGAACAAAAGAATGTTTGATTTGGGTTGAAAAGAAAAGATGAACAAAAAGGGGTTTGGAAGAGGCAGAAAAATCGGAAAAGGGAAAAAAAGAAAGGATAACACTAGAACTTGGAAAAATTGAAGAATGATTAGCTCTAAGTTGTATCAATTGATAAGAAAAAGATCGTCTAGAAAGCAAAAAGAAATGGGCTAAGAAAGAAAAATATTAAGCCTAGAAAAAGAGAAAAGAAAAGAAAAAGAAAGAAAAGCCTAGAGGGTTAGCTAACGAAATGAAGTAAAGAGCTTGTGTTAAGTGATTCTCATTTGTTCTACAAAAATGTGTGCAATGTGTTTGAAAAATCTCCTTGATTGATTCCTTGAGTGCAAAAGAAAAGAAAATCTGAAAAACGGTAGAAAGTTTGCTAGGAATTAGTCATTGGACATGGGTTAGATTTGAGAATGGTTTTGGGGTAGACTACTTGTTCGATTTGGGGTAGAATGGAAGCTAATTCTTGTATGCCTCAACTGTTTTTGTCTTAGTATAATTTTGTGCAATGATAAGCATTCCTAATTTTTGAGAGTTAGTCACAAAATCATTATAGCCTTCTTGCACTTACATTCTTGGTGCTTTGTTGCCCTTTCTTACCTAGCTAAGTGGCATCGATTGCCTATCCATTAGTGAGATTATACATATTTGAGATTAATGAATGTGAAGATTGGTTGATAGGCTAGTTTGTGGATTCTTGTGAACATTCGTTGTTTGGAAATGATTTAATAAGCCTTGAGAAGCTAGAGGTCATTAGGAAATCATGTCTAAGGGCTGAACGTGGTCACTTTCATTGGTTATTATAGGCTAATATATGCTATATTCTTGATATGTTGAGTTCCCACCTCCAAAACTCTCTTTCGGATTGTCGGTTGTTTGCTTGAAGACAAGCAAAGGACAAGTCCGGGGGATTTGATATATCTCTGTTTTTATCAGTTTTTCATGCATGTTTTGGTTCATTTTCATCACTTAGGACTCATGCATTCACACCTTAGTGTAGTTTTTCATTTATTTTGCGTTTTAGAGTCCTAGATAAATGGAGTCCCATATTTTCAGTCTTTTTGAGTCTTTTCAGGTGATTTTGGAGCCACTTTGGATGCTTGGAAGTTTGGGAATGAAACTCATAATCAAGAAGTGGATTTGGATCAAAGAAATGAAGGAAAAGAAGAAAAAATGAATTGGAGGCCACAGCCGTCGACCACAAGACCGCAGCCGTTGACCTCAAGGCCGACACTAGATGCTCGACCGCGGCCACCCATGGACACAAAAACATTGCCTGCGGGACATCCGGTGTAGCGCCCACGGACACAAAAACATTGCCCGTGGGACATCCGGCATAGCGCCCACAGACATAAAAACATCGCTCGCAGGACATCCGGCGTAGCGCCCGCAGATAAACATTTCTCACCCACGGACACCCGGCTCTCGAACCGCGGCAGTTCCTCTCACCCACGTGCATCAATCCGGGGGAGATTCATCGCCGACCTCCAGCCCGACTGAATAAGCCCGGCGACAGCTTCCTCGACCACAGGTACACATCTATCAACCACGGGCACAATTTCTCACCTGCGGATACATTTTTATCGCTCAGGGCATGTTTTCTCACCGCGACCAGGTGGTCGATCAAATCAACTCTACGCCGCGGCCTCCACATCAAAGCCTATGAAATTACTCAAGGTCGACCCCGTGGTCAACCCTAGGA
The DNA here is from genome assembly GCA_009757365.2 of Lepidium campestre. Lineage (NCBI taxonomy): Eukaryota > Viridiplantae > Streptophyta > Magnoliopsida > Brassicales > Brassicaceae > Lepidium > Lepidium campestre. The sequence goes on from WJSH01004598.1 coordinate 9,854, forward strand.
GCTCGGCGCTGCGGCCCAAACCTTAAAAGTGTTGGGTTTGACCCAATTTGTCTTGGGTCAACCCGGATCCGTTTTTACTCATTTAAAACCCTAATGTTTAAGGGATTAAACATATCATATCTCATTTTTAACTTGCTTTTGACCTAGCAGCCACATGAGAGAGTTTTGAGAGGGAGAATAGTGTTAGAATTTATGGAATTATAAGAGTAAGAAATGAGAGAATGCGAGAAAGAGAGAAGAGATGAGATGAAGATCGGTTTTCATTTCATTCAACTTAATCTTACAAATGGCTTATTACATCCTTTAAATATAAGCAATACATGAAGCAACAAGTTTAAACCCTAGCCGTTTCTCCCACTCGTTTTCAAAGAGGAGTGAAAGTGACATTTGTGGTCCCCTCCCAACATAAGGATGAGGGGTCACTTTCACTTGATTCCTTTGGTCCCCTTTGGCTCCAACAGTCATATTGGCTTGATTAGAGTTGGACTCTCAAGCCACAAGACCCTCTAGATGATTCCAAGTCTTCGGGAAAAGCCAAACACTCATTTTGGAATCGTTGACTTTTTCCTCGACCGTTGACCATCGTCGGCGGTAAGCATTTCTTGCCCACGGGCGTATTTTCTCGCCCACGGGCGATAACCGTCGGGTGTGATTTCTCGCCCACAGACACTCACACTCGGACATATTTTCTCGCCCACGGGTGATAATCCGCAGACATGATTTCTCGCCCACGGGAATGTTTTCACTCCACACAGCGACACGTCCGCGGCACCTTCTCTCGACCACTCGGCCATACGCTGTGGACACATTTCTCGACCCGTGGTGCATCCGATCTTCACCCATGATGTTTCTGAACTTCAACCCACGGTACGTAGCGATACGTCCGTAGTATTGCTGTGACCCGTCCGCGGCCTACTGCGACCCGATCACTGCTGCGATACGTCCATGGTATTGCTGCGATACGTCCATGGTATTGCTGCAACCCGTCCGCGACCTACTTCGACCCGATCACTTATTCTTTTGACCAAATATATTTTGATGGCCCTGATAGGTCTTGATCAATACTCCCCCTCAAGTTTATGCCAGGAAGGTGTTTGATGAAATTCCCGAATGACTCTTTTGTGAGCTTTTCTTCCCTAGCCATTGAAAAATAAAGTTAGGGTGATTAGTTGTCTTAGTGAATTTGTTTGATAATGCTTGTTGATCATTTAGTTGGCAAATGGAAGTTTAGCTTGAATGAGTGATTGACAAAGGGTTCAATGCCATGGAATTGGGTTGTGCTAGCTTATGTTGCTCATGCCCTAGGATGGTTGTTATTGTGTTTTTAAGCTTATTGGTTTGATTATCTTTCCTTAGGATCAATTGCCTTGCCTAAAATCCCTATTTTGTTTCTGTTTTTGTTAGTCTTTGGTTATCTTGCTCTGTTTTAAGTTTGTTGCTCTGTTTTGTTCTTATTTTTTAATTTATTTGTTTTTAGTTCTTGTGTTTAGTTTAGGTTGTTAGTGTTTTGATTCAATAAACCCATTGCCCTAGCTTGATTTAGAATCGAATATAGCTAATGCGTTAGATCTAAGTTCCTTGTGGATTCGATACCTCAAATGCTACATCGACACGATATGCATTAGAGGTTTATTTGGTATCTTTGTGTGTAAAAATTTCTTGTATCACTCACTCATGTTGGCTTTGAATTAAGAAAGCATCTTCTTTTGTGCTTTAGTGAGGAACCTTCCCGGAAATGGGACTCGAGGAATATAAGGAGGTGACTCGACAACTTGCCTCTTTCTACCTTCACCGTCTCAAGACTTGTCCTTTTTGATATCAGATTCTTGCTTGATAGCTTCCTTTGGCATTTTCTTTAGCTCCTCTTCCTTCCTTTTTGCCTTGATCTTCTCGAACTCTTCCTTAGTAACTGTAGTAACCAACTCAATGTAACCTTCTTCATCCTCAACTAGCACTTCCGTCTCCAATGGTGGATCTTCTTTTGAAACCCCTCTGTCATTGATGACAAACTTCTGCTCATAACTCTTGTTCCCAATCAGACCTCAAAGCAGCCTTGCAATCTCTTTGATAGCTCTGTCTCTATCCTCCTCAGTCATGATAATATTGCAATACTCCTTAGGATTTTGCTCAGGTGTTCCAGGCAGCTTACATGATGGCCTTTTACTTGTAGAAGCAACTTGGGCCATTTGGTTTTCAAGAGACTTCACCTGAGAGGTAATGCAATTGATCCGCCCTTGAAGCTCATTGTATCCACGATCCATCTTGGTGTTCACCTTCAAAAACTGCCTATTCATATCCACTTGTCCTTTGGCATGGATATCCATTAGTTGAGCAAGCATGTTCTTTACCTCCGAGTCGGGAGATGGTTGAGGAGGTTTCCTTTGTTGATATTGTTATCCGTGCTGATTATTACCTTGGTAAGGAGGCTTAACATACCCTTGTTGGTTGTTATAGTCCCTTTGTTGGAATTGTTGCCCTTGAGGTGGCTGTGGAGGATATACTTGATCTTGTGGATTCTCCACATTGTTACTCCTATATGAGAGGTTGTTGTTTCCATAGTTGTGATTTACATATCCTCCTTGGTAGTTTTCATTGTTTCTAACAAAGATCTCTTCCTCTTGGACTACTTCTCCTTAAATTTAAACCTCTTCTTGGTGTTCTTGTTGACCCATGTCATACTCACCAACAAAGTTAACTGCTTTTTGCCTTACAAGGAAGATCTTACTAAGCTTGTTGATCTTATCACTCAATTCCTTAATCTTTTGTGCATGAATACTCGGTTCCTTCACAGTTCGGTCGTAATCTCCATCGCAACAAGCGTCACTTTGTGCGAGATTCTCCACTAGTCTTTCTCCTTGGGTGGCTGTGATAATAGCAAAGCACCCATTGCTAGCAGTATCTAGCGCTTGTCTCACAGTTTCATTAACTCCACGGTAAAAGATCCCCAAAAGACTCTATCTTGACACTCCATGATGAGGACGACTTATAGTGTATCCTTTCAACCTTTCTCAACCCTCATGTAAACTCTCTTGAGGTCCTTGCTTGAAGCTTGTGATATCATTGCGGAGCTTAGCTATCTTTTGCTTTCGGAAGAATTTGTTGATGAACTCTCTCTTGCAATTCTCCCAAGTAAAGACAAGATCGGACGGTATTTTCTTCTCCCATTGAGAAGCAATATTCCCCAATGATAAAGAAAATAATATCATCTTGAGTGAATCCTCCGGAACTCCATTAATTCTCACAGTCCTACAAAGCCTATCGAACTGATCCAAGTGATCAAGAGCATTTTCCAATGGCAGTCCATTGTACCTATGGTTCTACACCATGTTGATCAAACTAGACTTCACCTCAAAGTTATGACTATTGATTGGGGGAGTAGGAATCCCAAGTCTAGCCTCTCTCAACTCCAGCTCGTCAAAGGCCCCTATAAGTCTCTCCACCGGATTTTGAGGAGGAAGAGGAGGAGGTGGATTATGTAGTCCCTCAACTCCATTGCCATGATCCTCTACATGGGCGGCTTCTCCATGAAGCACTTCTGGTTGGTCGGTTCCCAAATTCGACATTTTTCTAGCCGAATCAAGTGGTTATCTCGTTCTTTAGCTCTTCTTTCCCTTGATATATGCCTACATTCTTTCTCAAGCTGATCCAAATCTAACTCACTATCAAACACTTACCCTCGGTGACTTCAAAGTTGCATACACCTTAATTAAGAGCAAGCAAGAACAAGGAAAACTGTTAGTAACAAAGAAAAACAAAATCTTTAGTCACAAATCTATCAAAATCCTAAACGCTAATTGCATAAATTCCCAGGCAACAACACTAATTTGATGTTTGCTTTTTAAACACTCAAATAAATTATTACAACAAATGCAAACAATCGTGTAATTGTAGGAGTTGAGGTTCGAATCCACATGGAATTTAGAACAAACACAATAAGATTCCAAGGAATTCACTTGAGCCAAATAGAAAAGTATATTGGTTTTGGTAACAACTTAAATAAAGCAAAGATGATGAAAAACAGAACGAATTCAAATGATTAAAAACAATGGATCTAAGGCTAAGCAATCGATCTAGAGGGTAACAAACAATTCAAAGATGCTAAGGGTTTAACAAACAAGCACCATCCTAGGGCATGAGACTCATTCAATCTAGATCAACCCACTCTAATGGCATTGACCCCTATGCAATCAATAGGCTAAACTAAACTCTCATTTGCTCTCCTACAGTCACAAGCATTAACAAACAAGCTCACAAATACCACTTTTCACCCTAACATCAACTTTCATTGGCTAGGGAAGGAAAGCCCACAAAAGGACTATTTCAGGACTTTCATCGAACACCTCTCGGGCGATGTATTTCCCACTATCAAGGTTACTAGTTGATCAAGCTAAACCTAGTATTAAGAACATCTTAAGTGGAGGATCTATAGATTTAACAACCCTAGCAACAAGAATCACTCATTACAACTCTAGATCTACCTATCTTTCAACCCATCAATACACTACTCACACATACTCGACGAAATCTCAATACAAACAACAAAAAAACCCATAATGAAAGATGGAACAAATTGATGCTCATAAATCCATCCAAGATTCCTCAAAGTTCTTCCTCAAAACTCAAATCTTTCAAACAAAGATCCAAAAGATAAAGATTCAAAAGATTGGTTAAAAGGAAAATGTTTTTTGGTTCTCTCTAAAAACCATAGGGTTAAAACTATTTATACCGTAACACAGAAATCCTAAAAATAAATTGGGTCGACCCGGTACAAATCGGGTGTGACCCAGCTTCAAATGAAATGATTTTGTCTTTCAGCGGCTTGGGACCAGCCGGTCCACTATTGGGATCAGTCGTTCTTCTCTTGGGTCTGGTCGGTTGCTCGGCCTTCGCTCGAAGAGTTGCTCGATGTTCAGCCGAGCTCGTCCAAGGATTGGCCGGTCTTCATTTAGGTCTGGCCGAGCCGAGACGCAAACGTCTCCAAATGGAATGGTGCTTGGCCGGTATTTCTTCACGATCGGCCGATCTCAATCACGTCTCGGCCGGTCCAATTAGCTTGCCTTCTTCTTGCAGGGTAGTTCTCGGCCGGTCTTAGTACACGATCGGCCGGTCCTCCCTTGACCTCCTCTTCAAGTTTCCTCTTCCATTACTTCATTCTACCTTCATGCTCCATCATTCACTCATTTCCTCAACATTCATTCCTCCACTCTTTCCCTCCAATGTGTCCTAGTGCATCTTTGTGTTCTTTGATCTCCAATCCGCCTAAAAAGATTTAAAAAGACAAAAAGATGCGACTCTTTAGTTTTAGGACTCTAAAACACGAAATGAATGCAAAACTACACTAGAGTGAGTGAACATAAGCCCTAAATGATGTGAAATGAATTAGAATATGCATGATAATGCGGCAAATATAGTATATATCACTTGCTGGATTTGGAAACTCCATTTTGTTATTTATGCTTCATGCTTTGTTGTAGTTTCATAATGTGGTTTGTGATACACGCCAAATGTTGTGTTACTGTGGTTGTCATATGTACATAGACCAAATTTGGAACATTCGAATAATTTTATGTGAACAACCAAATTTAAACATCAAATATTAACAAACTATGTTAGCATATGTTACTAATAATTGAGACAAAGTACATAGCGAAACACAATTTGCAGACATCTCACCACACGTAAACCCTTTATAATAACCTACAAATGAACAGTTCAACAAATTACCGGTCTACTCAATGTGCCTACGAACCTGGTCCCTAATGTTGAATGTGTCATCAATATCTACAAATCAGCGAGGAAAGACTCGAAAAGCTAAAACCAACATCATATGCGCTACAAAGAGAGATGAACGCTGCACACACGAATTGGGCATCTAGAATACTGACATTTGAAGTAGCACATATTTTATCAAACCCATAATATGATGGTTTGCCTTAATCCAACGAGGGTAGGCTCCAAACATACATGGCAGTCGGGTTCCCTGCAACGACGCAAGAAGAGCCAGTATGATGATTCTTCATTAATTAGAGCAACAACATAAATGAACTCTTTTATGTTGACATCGGCCAACATGTCATTAGATTTGACTTGATCACTTGAATTTAGATGCTAGAAAAATTGTTGCCCAAGAGGTGTTCGATATAATTCTCGAAAGAACCTTTTATGAGCTTTTCTTCCCTAGCCATTGAGAGATGAAGTTAAGGTAATTAGTGGTCTTAGTGAACTTGCTTGGTAATGCTTATTGATTGCCAAATGAGAGTTTAGCTTGATTGAGTAGTCAATAAAGGGCTTCAATGCCATGAGAGTGGGTTGAGCTAGCTTGTGTGTTTCATGCCCTAGGAGCATTTATTGTTTCTTAGCATCATTAGTTTGTCGTCTTTCCTCTAGATCGATTACCTTGCCTAAAGCCCATCGCCTTTAATTGATTGTCTTAGTTTCTTTATTTGCTTTGTTTTTTCTTTAAGTGTTTGTTGAGTTTGAGTTTGTTAGTTATTGTTTTGTTTGGTCTTTGTTTGATTTCATTTTTAGTTCTTGTTTCAGTTTGACTAGTTGCAGTTCAATAACCTAAATCGGTTGCTCTAGCTTAAGCTTAGATTGAATGCTTCTAATGTGTTAGCTCTAAATTTCTTGTGGATTCGATACCTCTAAGTACTACAACGATAGGATATCCTAAAGGGATTAATTGATATGTTTAGTGTGTGAAACCTCTAAGTATCACGGGCCTATATATCGCAATCCACCACGGCCAACACGATGCATGATATATGTGAGGATGTCTAGTGGTATGTGTGGAAGAGACATGATTCGAGGAGAATACGATGATTGAGACTTGTGTACGAAAGGGATGTTTGGATAGAAAGGTCTTGTTCGTTTGATGGTCGCTGGTGACTGCGACCAGTGACCGCGACCAAAACATGTTTGTTTCGTGGTCGCTGGTTCAGCGACCAGTCGCCAGCGACCAGCGATTGCAATTTTCGGTCGCTGTTTTATTTAGCGATCTACAGCGATTGGAGTTTAAAATTACAAACTTACCCTTATTCTTTTATTGAATTCACAAATTAACCTGAACCTAAAGAGAAGAAATTGTCGCTCCAAAATCATTCTCCTCCTTCTTCGATTCGACGGCGTTTCTTCTCAAATCTGTGCAAGTTTTGAAAATCTAAAGCTTCTTCTCAAATCTCTGTGTAAGTTTCGAGCTTTTTCTCTCTGTTTCTTACCAATCTTTTCTAGATCTCATATGTTTCTGGGTTTTGCTTCTAATGAAGCAGAGCTTTTAGATTTATATATAAGCTGTAGATCTAAAATTTATATATCGTTTTGTTTCTGGGTTTTGCTTATGAGTCTTTGTTCCAATGTCTAATTTTGTTTGTGATGGGTTTATAAGTTAAAGAAAAGAAATGGAATTTGGATCTGGAATCGAAAGCTACTTATCATCATACGCTTTGTTTACATGGTGTAGCTTTTAAGATTTTTACATAAGTGAATTAAACAAATGTTGTTTGACTTTTTTTCAGTTTTGTGTTGTTGCCAAGTGTGACGAGGACGAAATAAGATTCAAGGTACACTCAAAAGCTTGACAATAAGATGTTCTTCGTATGAAAAAGGGTTTTGGACTTCTTATTTGTCTTTTGACAACTTAGACAGGAGTGAATATTTAAATGAATATTGTTTTGGTACACTCAAAAGTTTGTGTCTCTATGTGCAAGCTTTTGACGATTTGATTGAGTTTCCATCTTGTTTCCATCTTGTTCAGTCTTATTGTGAATCTCTCTCTGCAATCTGCTTCTTGTTAGAGCTCTATTATTGATTGCATTTTGACAAAAACCTGCAAGTTTACTTATGATTCAAAGTCTAAACCTGCTAGTTTCCTTATGATTCAAAGTCACTCTAGTGTTTTTGTCCTTGGCACTCTCTCGTTAGTGATAGTTGTTTCATTGCTATTTCTGGCTCTGTTTCTTGATTAGGATCTTGGTGATTAGATAGTAGTGAACATGTATGCTTACCGCACTTCTTTGTAATTTTTTCACTTAAGGAGTTTGTTCATAACGTAAAAGTGACTTAACTTTGATTGTGATAGTTCATATTGAAAATGGTAAATTGGTAAACAAAGAAGAAACACGTATGAAAATATGAGCATTGAACTAAACATTGAGTTAGTGTTTTTGTCCTTGGCACTCTCTCTGGTAGCTTTATATTTTTTTGGGTGCGTTAGTTGTTGACAACAATTGCTTGTGATTAGTTCATCCTACACAACTAGGTAGCTTTGTACCTTGTTGTTGTTCCATGTTATATTCAGCTTCACGGGTTGCGGACTGTACTTCTTCTTCTTCTACTTTGGACAAGATGAACAACAATGATGTAAGCGATTGGACAGATGGTGAATGTCGTTATTTTATTCAGTTGTTTATGGATGAGAAACGAAAAGGAAACAAAACGAAGACATGATTAAATATAACTGCAAAAGAATGCCTCATAGCGAAGTTTGAAGAGAGATTTGGGAAGAGACATGTTTGGGAAAAATTCAATAACAAGTATGATGTTTGTAAAAGAACTTACAATAAAGTGAAGAAGTTGATTCATAACAGAACTGGTCTTGGTTATGATGAGTTGGGTAGATTGAATATATCTGATGATTGGTGGAATGAACGAATCAAGGTTAGTAAGATTTTAAATATAAATTTTCAATTAGTTTTATTTGAATCTTAACTGTTTTCTAATAAAAGTTTGATTCTATGATTTTTATAGGAATGGTATGATGCTAGAAAGTATAAGAACAAGTTGATTTCTAACATGGATGTCTTTGAAGAGGAGTTTGGAGCTTTTTGTGTGACTGGAGCGGAAGGTTGGAGCGATCAGCAAGGAGAAACGAGTTTGGATTCTAGAGTGGCTGCAGAACATGATGAAGAAGTTGAATCTTTTGCTAACGATATTGGACCACCACCAGTGATAGGAACACAGAGTAGAAGTTCAGGATCAAAAAGAAAGCATAGGGACATTGACATGGTCAATGAGACGTGTGTTGCACGGACTACCATTTTTGCACGTAAGAATGAGCTGGTGGAACAGATGATAGAGCGTGAGGATAGCTTTAGTCTAGCACAAGTAATAGATATATTGAATGGGTTGCCTAAAGTTAGGAAGTGGTCACCGTTCTACCGTGCGTCACTTGATCTTCTCTTATCCGATGCAGTAAACCGACAGGGTTTCGTAGCATTTACTACTCTAGAGGACCAGATTTTGTATCTAGAGCATGACAGGGACCAAGCTTGATGATTGATAGTTTAGTGAATTTGTTTTTAGATTATGACTATTGACTAATATTTTACTTTTGGCTATTTTGATTGTGTTGTTTATGACTATTTTAATGTTACATTTGATTTTCAATGACTTTGTAGTATTTTAATGTTCATATTATGAGTATTTTGATATTTACTTCAATGTTCTATTATGGTATTGCAGAAGATAAGATGGTTGTTGGAAGATGATGATGATGACGGTGATGATGATGAGAATTTGTTAAGAATGGTTAACACCGAGAGATTGGTCCATGTAACCGATAGAGGTGCAGGATGGCGTCATGTTCGACAGCTCATGTATGTATCAGATCAACAGTGTCATGATATCATACAAATGAACCAGAGAACATTTGAAACATTGTGTAGGATGCTAACTATACAGTATGGACTACAGGAGAGTCACAATGTTTATGTTGAGGAGGGGGTAGCAATGTTTCTTGAAGTAGTTGATCAAGATAAGACTATGAGGAGTATTGCTCAAAGATATCAACTATCTTTGGATACAGTAGATGAAGTTTTGAGTGCTATCCTCAAGCATGCAGCGGATTCGATAAAACCGTAGAAGGCGAGTTCAGAAGGGTAAGCTCAGTTTTGAGGAATGATAATCGATCTTGGCCACATTTTAGAGACTGTATTGGAGCACTTGATGGAACACATATCCCAGTTTGGATTCCTAGTAGAAATGCAGAAGCTTACAGTCAGCGCCTACAATTAATCTCGCTATATGTAACTTTGAGATGAAGTTCATATATGCATATGTGGGTGTTCCAGGCAGAGCTCACGATACAAAGGTTTTGACTCATTGTGCCAAAAACAAAGCCTCTTTTCCACATCCGCCAAATGGAAAGTATTATTTGGTTGATTCTGGATATCCCACAAGAACATGGTATCTTGGTCCGCATCGTAGGGTTAGATATCACCTTCATCAGTTTTTCAGAGGAGGGCCACCATAAAACATGCGAGAGATGTTCAAGCGGAAGCATTCAGGTTTGAGATCAGTGATTGAGCGGGCATTTGGAGTATGGAAAGCAAAGTGGAAAATTTTAGACTGTAAGCATTCAAAATATGATTTGACTAGGTGGATTAAGATTGTAACAACAACAATGGCACTACATAACTTCGTTCGTGATTCGCATCGAGAGGATCATGATTTTTTACATTGGCAGAGAGAAGAACATTATGAGGCTCATGGTGATGAAGGAGAAGACGATGATGATGATGATGATGATGGTGATCACGATGGGCATACTGCATATGATCCAACAGGTGATAGAGTTATGGAAGGATTGCAAGACACACTTACAAGTGAAATCGGCAGAGGACGTCGATTACCTTACTAAGAATTTTTATGTATTTTATTTATGAAACTTTTGTTATGTTAAAACCTTTGTTAGGTATGTTTGAACTTGGTTTTGCTCAATTAGTATCAATTAGTAACATTGTTTACAAAAGAAAGAGAATAGGAGAAACCCCTCGCATTCCTAGCTAAGAAATCATGTTTCGAATTCAAAAATCTAGGGACATAAGAAAGGGAGAAAAAACTGAAGCAGCTCTTGAAACTTGCGAAATCCTCGATGTAGGGCTTAAACGCAGGCCAGCTATCTAGATCTTGAAACACCTGCAAGACTGTCAAGCAATTGACCGCCACTGCAACTTCAAAGATATTGAGGGAAAGGAGACAAACTTCGGTGATCAAATTTTATGATTTAAATTAACATACAATTTTTTTTTCATTTTTGTAAATATTGATAACCTTTTATTATAAATATTATTAAAAAAATTAAAATTAAAAAAGGAGTCGCTGGTCGCCAGTGACCACCAAACGAACAGGGCCATACTAATATAATGCGATAGAAAAATATAGTTAAGTAGGGATTTATAGAGACAAAAATAAACTAGGGTTTTTGACAACTATGTATATGTGGTTAAATAAATATGTAGTTCTAATAAGTATGTAGGATAAATATCTTATGTAGCAGACATAACTAATTCGACAAGTACCATTAATTAATAAGACAATTAACGAACGGGGGTTGTTGCGATGGATATGTTGATTGACTCTCTCAATTTGTGGGCTTTGATTGACTCACTCAATCCTTGGGAACTCAAGAATGCTAAAATCACTCAAGCAATCCTTAAGCCTTGTTCAATAGACCTAAAGTGAATCACACACTTAGGATCTAAGAGACTAAACCGATAGAACAATTTGAATCACTCAAATTAAGCTAAAGGTAAGATAAATTCAAAGGCAAACTTTGAAAAAAACAAAAAAAACTTCTTTATTGAATAACATGTGATTGAAAGGTGCTTTACAATGAAACAAAAACAAGCTCTTATAAGCTCAAAGAAAAAAGCATTACAAGAAAGAAATAAATGAAAAAACTAGCCGTTGGAGCTTTGAATGTGAACCTTGGCCGTATTAGGAAAGTTGTGAATCCTTGAGTCTTAATAGCTTGGGGCCGAAACTGTGGTGTCTAGATACATTGTATTTGATGCATGAAGCTTCCAAAATGCAGCATCCTTGATAAAGAAAGAGCCGTTGGAGAGTTAAGGCTCCAAGTGTGAATGTATCCAAATATGGTAAGTTAAGGTCTAAGAGGATTCGCCTAATCCTCTAATTTTTGGGGCATTGTAAAGTCTTTGTGGAAGTCTCTAATTCATTTACAAGGTCTCCTGGTCACCAAACATGAGTTTGCAATCTCTTAAGACAAGTGAATCTCGGACTTGCCTTAATTGGAACCAAACCGAACCATCTTCTATCCTGGAGTGTATCTGGAGAATCCGGTGGTGGTTTCAAGCGTTCTTGGGCTTTTTGGAACGATAGAAGGCCCAAGAATATTCTCCAATTAGTTTGGAGTGTAGGTCGCACTTGAGTTGGGCTAGGCTGCACAATATCTGATGTTGATGCGCTATCAGGCACAATGGAGATCCACCTTCTTGTAAATTTCATAACATTCAGCTCCAGGCTTCGTTTGAGTTGATTCAAATTCGAAGATCTAGCTGGTTGGGTCAAGAATCCATAGAAGTTAAATGCATAACTTGGTTATCTCTGGATTGCCTGTAACACCTTGATTTGTGCTCGTATGTCCTCAGGATTATTGGATGAAGGTTGTTGAAGTCCATTTCTTGAGTCCGGCTCAGCAGCTTGAGAGCTTGATATGTCATTGGACGAAGGTTGGCTCCAAGTTGTTATTTGAGGCATTGTGGCAAATGGCTTGTGTAAGCTGAAATGG
>WJSH01004602.1:11189-22901 GCA_009757365.2 Lepidium campestre
GCAACATCGAGTGCCTTCAACACTCCTAGCTGTTGATCTGCCATATCACGTTTGCTTTTATCTCCCTGCTTTCAGACATAATGAAGATTAAATATGGTAAACATTGATGATGTTTATAAGTATATTTACATAACAATCTATATGCTTACCTTCTCGATCGATCGTTAAGTTAGTTCACTTGTTTGTTTATCAAAAGACAAACAAGAAAGTAGAGAGATTGAGAGAATGATGGAGAAGGGAGAGACTGAAGATATGTTATACATATACGTACGGAATTTATAGAATCTATTGCAAAACATAGTACAACGTGAGAGTTGATATGTAGTATCGTTTATAAGGNATGATCTGACTTTGGATCAAAGTAGTAGATGCGACCAAGGAGGTTGGTCACCAAAGAAATACAAAAGAGATCGTAGGCATCGGTAAAGAAACCCATATCGGCGATAACAATTGCCGTGAAATGGTAAAGTTGAGTCTTAGCAACATCGAGTGCCTTCAACACTCCTATCTGTTGATCTGCCATATCACGTTTGCTTTTATCTCCCTGCTTTCAGACATAATGAAGATTAAATATGGTAAACATTGATGATGCTTATAAGTATATTTACATAACAATCTATATGCTTACCTTCTCGATCGATCGTTAAGTTAGTTCACTTGTTTGTTTATCAAAAGGCAAACAAGAAAGTAGAGAGTGTGAGAGAATGATGGAGAAGGGAGAGACTGAAGATATGTTATACATATACGTACGGAATTTATAGAATCTATTGCAAAACATAGTACAACGTGAGAGTTGATATGTAGTATCGTTTATAAGGNNNNTATATTCTCTTTTGTTATATGTTTATAAGTGTATACAATATAGATATATGGATATGCCAATATCTGTGATTATATATATACATATTTTACTGGCTTTTAACTGAAAAATGTCGTCTTTAAGGATACAAAATGTAACTTTAGAGAAAAGAGAAGAATAATAACTTGGCAATAATAAAATAAAATAAATAAAGAAAATGTCAAATAGAAGATATATCTTATTAATAGTAGCCACGAGTGGAATCCAAAAGGAAATTACAATAGTCCGCGGACAAACTAGAATTCCCCAAGAGCAGAGCTCGTAGAGGGAAGTTATGATAAGGATAACTAGAAAAAGTTAGGAACTAAACTATTGAAGAAAGACTCGCAAAATCATAAACCCGATTGGAAAGAATTAGGAAAACAACTGGAAAAACTGAACCAAGTTGAAAGTCGAAATCTCCTGTAGCGAATATTAGCACCTCTTATATGAAGAACCAAGTCTTTGAACCGGCAAGAATATACAATGATGTACTCTCACAAATCTCCCGGAAGATGGCAAAGTCGCATACAAACGACCGATTGAAGCCTCGAGCAAAAACCAAAAGAGAAACAAAACCTCGATTATGTCAATGGCGTGCTGACAAGGAGCGGAACATCCTCAGACCGAGCAAAACTGCACTCTAAAGAGGGCAGCCATGGATCAAAACGGAGAGGAACTCAAAAGTCCTAACCAAGACTAGTAATAGACCGAAAAACTAACTCAAATAGTTAAGACCAAAACAAGATCTAGACTAGACCAAACAAACCATACCAATCAAACCAACCGATTGGAAAACCGAGCAAAACAAAACAAAGAGAGTAACATAACCAACTGATTGGACCAAAGAGACTGAGGCGTGAAGGTGCTCCGGCAGTGACGAGAAGAGTGGCCGACAAGGACACTTCCGGAGATAACAAAGTTCACGGAAACGAACTAGAACTGAGATATGACAGAAAAACACCCACATCAAGAACACAAACCATCACAACCGAAGTTCGTCCCCGCCGATAAGAGCATCACCCACTGGAGAAAGAGAAACGACAACAAACCCAAAAACCAACAGCCGAGAAGAAGACCCTCCAACTCCAGATTTGGTATGACTAGACCTGACTCTAACGGCGACGCATCACAGTGGCAGAAACGACTCCACCGTCATACACCAACGAACCTCAGCTACAAAAGTACAACAATCTTCATAACTCTCACGATATCCGACAACAAGAATTAAAACCAACGGAACAAAGGATAAACTAGGCAAAAGCGGGCGGTAGCGGAGCCGGGGCTGAAAGAGCCTCCGATTGCCGCCCCCGAGATAAGATGAACGGTGGCTTTGACTAGGTTAAAAGAGTTTCCAAAAGAGAGAAAAATATTAAATAGAAGATATATCTTAAAAGTCAATTCAGTTTTTGGAGTATAAAAGTAAGTATAGTTATATTATTTTCTATCATTTGCCTGTATAATATCAAAATAACATTTGTTCTTGGGAAAAGTTTGCATCTTTGTGTACAAACTGGTATTTTAATAGAGGGGTTTACTGGATGTGGAATTTGATGAATTTAGAAATTTTTGCAAAAATCACGTGTTATTTAAACATTGATTTTAAAATTATAATTGTGTTATTGGTTATATTATTTGTAAAGTTATACTTAAATTCATATCTTATTGATTTTATCATTTGTAAATTTTAATTAAAAGCACATTTTATTCAACATTAAGGATTTAAGCTAGTATGAATTTGTTATTTAGTAGACTGAGAATAGATTTTACAAATCTAACTCAAAATAACAAGTACTAAGATTCAAACCGCGCTATATATATAGCGCGAGATTTAATTGTTTTTATGAAAAAAAACTAAATAATATTAAATTATATATCAATAAATTTTTATATATATTTAGTTATGTATCATTATTATTCGTTTGTTCTTTTATATATATTTAATGTAACAAGTTTAGCCATGAACATAAAATCCGATATCCGAAACCAGAACCGAAATTAACTTGAATTAGAGGAATCGAACCTGACAAAATACCCAAATGGGTCCGAAATCTATGTACCTAAGAAACCGAACCCAAACTCGTACCAAGACCAAATCAAGAAGCAAATGGGTACCGATATATTTTTGTTTAAAATTTAGTTTTTATAGTTTTTTCTATTAAATATTAATTAATTTGAATTTTTATATAAAAATATTCAAACCCGAACTCGATGTATACCGAATCGAAACCGATCACAAAATAAAAATACTCGAATAAATCTTAAATAAAAAAGAACCTAAAACCCAAATTAGAGAAACCAAATCCAAACTGAACTCGACAAAATACCAGAATGGATCCTAAATCTATGTACCCAGAAAACCAAACTCAAACCCGAATCAGAACCGAATCAAGAACTGTATTTGTACACAATAGATTTCTATTAAATTTTGGTTCTTTTAGAGTTTTTTCTATTAAATCTTTATTAATTGGATTTTTTTATATAAAAGTCCTTGAAGTCGATCTATACCAAGCCGAATCCGATCCATAAAATAAAAATACCCGAATGAGTTTCAAATCAAAAGAACCAAAAACCCGTAGCCAAAAACATCCAATCCAAACCCGGGTTCCCGAATATTTTTAATGTTTAGATTTCCTTAAACAAATATTCGTTTCATTATTCCTTAAACGAATATTTTCTTAATATTATTTTTATTTTTTAATGAACGATTATGATTTAAAAATATAAATTTAAATAAACGGCTAAGATTAGAACCTACATATTCAAATTTAAATTTAAAAGATATTGCAAGATTTTTTGGAAATCATGTATTCAAACGTTACATAATCAATAGGCGGATTAGTAAAAAAAATTGACCGGTTCAAATCATAGGTAAATTTTATCATATAGTTTATAACACGTCAACTAAAGTCCAAAATATAAAAGGACTTCCGCTTTAATATATAAAGATTTCTAAATCTATTAAAATGACACCTCCAATAAATCTTCGGATTTACCAAATTCCCTTTATATGATTTAAAAAAAAAATCTGCATTGATTTTCAAGTCCTACCGAGATTTATAAATCCATTAAAATCAAGCTAGTCTCCAATAAACCCCCTTAATCTTTAGTTTTTTTTTGTGGAAAAACCAAGATCAATTTAGAATATTGAATCCTCATAGGCTTGAAGTTAAATATCCGTATCCGTCGGATATCTGGATCCGTGTCCTAAAACAGATATCCGGCCAAAACGGATACGAAAATTAATGCCCCAACTGTTGTCTTTGGCATCACGAGTTTGACTTCAGAGAGTCACATAATTTTCACATGATATTATTTGGGGTTTTTTAAGAGAGGGGTTTGGCTATGATCGGGTCTTGTCAATCCAATTGTTGACAAAAAAACACTATGAAATTTAGATTTTTGTATTTTTGATTAGAGAAATTTTCTAAAATAACTTTAAATTACTTAAGAGTCACTACTTACAATTCAAAGCTTAATATATATTCTAAAACATGAGAATTATCTATATTTTTAAAATCATTAATTCAATACACTGAATTTTAATTATTATTATTATTTTTAAATCATGATTGAAATAACATATTATTTATCATTGTACATAAATAATATAATGAAAAAAAAAAATGTAAAATCTTTGTTTTGATACATCCCCTCAATTGCCATACTTAATTGACTTTCATCAAATGAAAATTTTATCAACAATTTTTAATGTTAGTTTTTTTCTTTTCTTACCTTATCCTTTATTCTTGTACTAAAGTCAACTTTGTTTTTTATTCATATATGTACTGTATTAAAAATACTATTTTCAATCTATTACAACCTTGTATATAGGCATTAATTAACTTTTGGTCAACCACATCAGTTTCTACTAAACATTTCTAATTAAATTATCAAAAATAAACTGTAAATTATATGTCCAAAATTTCTGAAAACAAAAAGATCCTAAAATCTAAAAATAAAAATTCAAGAAAAAAAAAAAATGTATATATATAGAGCTTTGATATTTATAAGCTATATATCTATATCAAAAAGTTGAGGCCTTGTACTTTAGTTAATGGATGCAAATCTTATAAGGTATAAGCAACCGTACATCACAATTCTAGAAATAAGCAGCCGAACATCATATGGTAAAGTCAGACAAAAAGAAATTGCTTTCACATTTACATGTTTTTCAAACAAAAAAAACAAGATATATTAGATAAATTTATTGAATTCCCAGGTTTATATATCGAAATATATTGCTTGACATTTTGCTATGTCAAAATCAATATAAAATTCAAATTGTGGTGTTAATTCTACCTGTAAAAGGAAGAATTCTACAGATCACATAGTGATATTTATAAAAAATTATATTATATATTCTCGTGTCGACAAAAAGAAAAATATATTCAAACTGTTATAAAAATGAAATAATAATAACTTAATCGGTATAAAAACCTGATTATACGGGTATGATTTTCAGTCAAGAGTTATTCAGATCTTCAGTCAAAATTATCCAGAAATATCTTTTATTATTTGATTTTGGTATGAATTATAACTATTAAGAATAAACCTATATATACTAGTGATGAGGGAGACCACAAGTAATAAACATTTGATGTGGGACAAAAGCATGTTAATATGCTTGGTGAATCAGTTGACACATGTCAACTTCATAACACTCCCCCTTGGACATCCTCGTCACTATTGATTCTTGCGTTATGTTTCTATCATCTTTTGTTGTCTCGTTAAAAACTCTTCATTATAAAATCCAGTAGGAAAAAACCATGGGAAAGAAAAAGAGTTCAACGACGCAAGCTCCCCCTGAAATGATGGATAAATTCTATTCTTTACAAATTTCGTAGGTCGCGCATCACGATATTATAAACATGTTTTCTGAATGTTGTAGTAGGAAGCACCTTTGTGAATATATCAACTGCATTGTCAGTTGAACGGATATATTGGATATCCACTTCTTGATTTTTCTCGAGTTCTCGCGTGTAAGAGAAAAATCTTGGGGGAATATGTTTTGTCCGGTCGCTCTTGATGTAAACTTCTTTGAGTTGTGCGACACATGCATCATTGTCTTGAAACAATTTTGTTGGCTCATTCTTTATGATTACGCCACTTGCTTCTTGTATGTGTTGAGTCATAAATCTGAGTCACACACATTCTCTACATGCTTCATGAAGAACAATTGTTTTCGCATTATTTGAGGAAGTAGCGACTAGAGTCTGCTTTTGGGAACGCCAAGAAATTGCAGTACCTCCAACTGTAAAAACATATCATGTTTATGTGGATCTGATAAATAGCATGCATCTGCAAAACCAGCTTAAACAAAGTTTGAGTTTCAAGGATAAAATAATCTCAAGTCAATTGTTCCTTGGAGATAACGAAAAACATGTTTTATGTCATTTCAATGTCTGCGCGTAGGTGACGAACTGTATCTTGCCAGCAGATTTGTAGCAAATGCTATATCTGGCTGAGTGCAATTTGCAAGATACATGACTCCACCAATAGCGCTCATATAAGGTACTTCAAGACATAATATTTCTTTGTTATCTTCACAATGTCAGATTGGATCTTTGTCAATATTAAGTGTTCTATTGAAGATTGAAGTACTCAAATGAGTCACTTTATCCATATAAAAGTGTTTTAAGATCCTTTTTGTATAATTTGATTGATGTATAAATATTTCATTCCGAAGATGTTTGATCTGGAGTATGAGAAAAAATTTTATATGTCCAAGATCTTTCATTTCGAACTCTTCTATCATATGAGTTCTTGCATCATTTATCTTCTTTTGAGTTCTAATTATGTTTAGGTCACCAACATATATATCAATGATAACAAATCCAGACAAAGATTTCTTAATATACACACAAGGGCATATCACATTGTTGGTATATCCTTTACTCAACAAATATTCACTTAAGCGATTATACCACATGCGTCCGGATTGCTTTAATCCATAAAGTGATTGCTGTAACTTGACCGAACATATTTCTTTAGACTCTGACTCTAATGATTTTGGCATTTTTAACACTTCTGGAATTTTCATATATATATATATTATTATCAAGTGATCCATATAGATATGTTGTTACAACATCCATTAGATGCATTTCTAGATTTTTAGATGCTGCTAGGCTCATCAAAAATCTGACTGTAATTGCATCCATTACCGGGGAATATGTTTCTTCATAATCAATTCTCAGTCTTTGAGAAAATCCTTAGGCAACAAGTCGGGCTTTATATCTTGTTACCTCATTTTTCTCATTTCTTTTTCGAATAAAGACCCATTTATACCCTACATGTTTTACATGTTCGAGTGTTGTGACAATAGATCCAAAAACTTTTCTTTTATTTAGGGAGTTTAATTCAGTTTCAATGGCCATTTTCTGTTTCTTCTAATCAGGTATTTTCTGCCATTCCAAAATGGACCCTGGATCTGTAACATCACTTTCATGATCAATTTCTTTTGATACAGAGAATGAAAAAATTCCAACATCATCTTCTATCTCATTTCAAACCCATAACATTTTGTCTTGGGTATAATTGATGGAAATCTTATGATGTTCTATATCATTTTCGTATACAAGACTTTTCTCTGTATATGGTTCTTCTGAACCATTTTCATTTATTTCTTCTCACAATTTCTTTTTCTTTCGGGAATTTTTATCTTTTGATCTCATTGGTCTCCCCCTTTTTAACTGAACTCTAGGTTCATTTGCTACTTTTCCATCAGTTTGTTCTTCTGAAACAATAACTCTTGATGGAACATTCACAACGGGTATATATGATTTCTTCACCTTTTTTGTATTGGTGAATACATATGGTATCTGGTTTGCCATATTTTGTAAATGTACAATTTTCTGAACTTCCAATTTGCGTTGTTTTGTAGGGGGATCAAGGTGCAATAACGACAATGTTCTTGATGATGTATACCCAATATATATTCCTAATCTCCGTTGTGGTCCCATTTTTGTTCTTTGTGGTGGTGTTATAGGGACATAAACCGCATACCCAAAAACACAGAGATGGGAAATATCTGGCTTCTGGCCAGATGTTAATTCGAATAGAGAGTATTTATTATATGCACTGGGTCTTATTTGAATTAGTGCCGCAACATGCAAAATTGCATGACTCCATATTAAAACTGGGAGCTTTGTTCTCATTATTAACTGTCTAGAAATAATTTACAGCCGTTTAATCAAAAACTCAGCCATGCCATTTTGTGTGTGAACATGTGGGACCGGATGTTCAACATCAATTTATAATATAATAGTCATTGAAGGCTTGTGAAGTGAATTCACCAGCGTTATCAAGCCTTACTTTCTTTATTATGTAATCAGGAAATTGTGCTCTCAACCTGATTATTTGAGCAATGAATCTTGCGAAAGCCGTGTTTCGTGTAGTCAATAGACACACATGTGATCATCTACTAGATGCGTCAATCAATATCATAAAGTATCAAAACGGCCCGCATTATGGATGGATAGACCCACATATATCACAATGTATTCACTCTAAGAGTTTTATTCCCAACTTTAGGTGGTGATGGCCGAGTTATTAGTTTTCCAAGATAATAAACATTACATGGAAATTCTCTCAATTGAAAAATCTTTTGGTCTTTCAATGGATGACCATTTGAATTTTCCACAATTTTCCGCATCATGACTGAACCAGAATGCCCTAAACGTTCATGCCAGACTTTGAATGTACATGTAAACTTCTAGTTTACACTATTATATGATTCAGTCATATTTATTTTTGTGGAATATATTGCGGAGGATAAAGCTGGGATCACTTCCAATATGCTTTTTCTCTCCGAAATGACTAATGTAATGCAAAGATACTCAATGTCATTCGTACTCATAGTTTCTATATGATATCCATTTCTGTGGATATCTCTGAAACTTAACAAGTTTCTGTAAGATTTAGGGGATATAATGCATCACTTATATCAAACTTTGTTTCCCCTGACATTGAAAAACTGGCTCTTCTAGAGCCCATAATAATTTTTGCATTACCAGATATAGTATTCACGCTTCCATCTTTTATTTTAATGGAGGAGAAATACTTTATATCTTTAAGTATTGTGTGCGTTGTAGCACTGTCTGCCAGACATATATCTCCATCCTCCTTTTCAAACTTCATCATTTTCTGATGATAAAGGATGCATTAATATAACAAAACAAACTTTAAATTACAACAAAAACTAATTTACAAGGCATAAACAAACATTAAGTTTTACGTTTTTATTATGCAGAAATATTAACAGAGATAACTATCATGTCATATCTTCTTCATGAAGATTTTAGTCATTTTTCTTTTCATTGATTTCTTCTGAATCAATGACAAAATCTGATATATCGAGATTTGTATCATAATTTATGCCATCGAAAGAAGGTCACCACTGATGAAGTTGGTTTCATCTTCCTTTTCTTTCACATTTTGTGATTTTTGATACAGATCGGTCAAATGTTTTGGCATACGACAAGTATGGGCCCAATACCCTTTCATGCCGCATCTGTAGCAAGCATTCTCATGCTGCTTATTACCAATTTTATTTCTTTTATACCTTTTATTATTCCCTTCGGAATTATAATCATTTGGATGAGACTTTCTTTTTTGTCCATATACACGTCCACGTCCACGACTTCGTCGTCCATGACCACGGTCATTACCTCGACCGCGTCCACGTCCAGACTAATCATTATAACTAGACGATGCAACATTCGCTTCTAGGAATGATGCTGATCTAATAAGACGAGACTGATGGTTTAATATCACAAGTTCATAATTTTGTTAAGCCACCAAAAGAACTTGCATTAACTGTGAATACTTTGTGTATCCATTTGCCCGGTATTTACATTTCCAGGATGAAAAATTTGGAGAGTTCTTTTGATCATATCATAATCGCTTATTTTCTCTCCACATAAAATTATCATGAAAGTAATTCCGAACAAAGCGAAATTATATCCACTAACACTTTTGTAATCCTGGAACCAGAAGTTCAACCACTCATGTTTTGCTTTTGGTAAGATCACATAATTCTGGTGATCAAATCTATCTTTGATTGATTGCCATATATTCATCTTTTAAACCATTATGGATGTGGTGGAATAAAAATATCATGATTTTTGTCTTTTTCTCATCGGAAGTCGTTTTAGAACGTTTTCATAAATGTCTTCTGGACGTTTAGAATTATGGCGATTTGAGGAGACATAGTCTACCATGTGATCAGGATCATGGAGGCAAAGCCTACCATAATGATCAATTCTGAGAAGGCAGCGCCTATCATCCCGAACATAATATATTTGTATGGGGAGTGAATCACTCATACGGCATGCTAGCCATTATAATAGTATATAAATTTAATTAAACATTATATTAATATTTAAATTTAAATTAGCATTATAACAATATATAAATTTAAATAACTACCGATCGAGAAGCGATCGTGCTGATAACGTGTTATAAAACCGAAATAATAATAACTTAATCGGTATAAACCTGATTATGCGGATATGATTCCTAGTCAAGAGTTATCCAAAAATATCTTTTATTATTTGATTTTAGTATGAATTATAATTATTACAGAATGAACCTATATATAAAGGTATATATAAAGGAATACACAAGTAATAAACATTGGATGTGGGACAAAAGCATATCAATATGCTTAGTGAATCAGTATCAATATGCTTAGTGAATCAGTTGACACATGTCAACTTCATAACACAAACTAGGTTTTCAAAATGTAGTTTTCTATTTTTTTGTTTGTTTTTATATATGTACCTTGATATATATGTTTTAAGACTTAGTTTTCACTAACCTTGTTATCATTTGACATCATATAGGATTTACTCATTCTTTTTTAGTCTAATCTTTTGCAATTTTTGCACCTTAAATTTTTAGGTAGTTTGAGTTGCATATTCTTTATTTTTAATTCATTTTAGATGAATTGGAAATTTGGATGAGAGAAGAGATGTTTGAGAATGACATAACACTCAAGGAAATGAACTTTTGGAGAAGATGAAGCTCATATTGGTCACTTAGCCGGTATGGCAGATCGTTATAAGCCTCTAGACCAAGTTATAATTCTCTGTGAAATCGTATTGGCCACTTGGCCGATATGAAAGGCTGATGCCACCAACAAATGAAGAGAACCTTTTGTGAAATCGTATTAGCCCCTTGGTCGTAATTGTTGGGGATGTTTCTAATTAAGCTTTGGGTTAAGTCTTATTAGATTTTAGGAAGAAGCTTTAATGTTTTCAAAATGATTGTTTTGAATGTCAGTTTTAAAACCTGCAATTATTTTCTCTGAGAATTCTTCTTTCACTTTAATATTCTTTCGGTTACAAATCTTGAAATGAATGTTTGATATCTCTGGCATTAATTGATCGGAGTTTTGACTCTGAATTGATTCGTGAAACGAATATATAATGGAGAGAACTTCACTTTTGGGGATGATCGTTTTCTTAATCTCTTTTCTCCAATTTTGAAATTTACCGAGAGCTTCAACTCTTTAGGCATGTGCTTGACTTGAGAGTGTAGAGTTAATCATAGGGTGGTCATGTCTTGATACTCGGTACAGAGTAGACAGAGAATTTCACTCAAGTAAAGCAGTTACTGCGGCTCTGCGATTTTGATTTTACCTTCTTTTCTCTTGTACTTAGTCTGTTCCAACAATCTTGAGTGAAAAAATTCGTTGGACCAGTATTTTTCTTAACAACGGGAAATATATAGGTAATTCTTATGAACGTTTTTCAAGTTTATCTCCAACTAATGTTGTGGAAAGTTTTGGTGAGAAATAGAAACAGGTACACAATGAATAAGATATTCATGAATCATCAGTTTGCTGAGTACTCGATGGTATTCAAGAA
>WJSH01004614.1:522-17713 GCA_009757365.2 Lepidium campestre
GGAACCCCTCTCCTAGGCATTAAACCGAGAAAAGCTTCATGAAAGTAAGATCCTTACATGAGTTTATGGCTAAGAAGAAAAGCATTGTTCAAAAAGGTAGTTTTAGGTTCGGATTTTGGGTAAAAATCTTTAGGCTCGAGCGAGACATTTAGGCGTCTGGGGTAGATGAATTCTTACCTTTGTATGCATTTGTTGGAGCTCATCTTTAGCGTTCTACTAAAGCATTTTCCATTTTCCTGAGTGATTCTTGCTATATATTGACGTATTTGCTACATGAAAGGGGTCATTTTAACCTTTTAACCTTACCCTTTGCCAAACAAGTTTTCAATCAATGTGTAGGTTCAATTCACAGTTACAAATGAATGAATGTTAAAAGGAATGGCTAATGTGAAAGCTTATGTAGGTTGTGAATGAAGTTTAAGTTGAATTATGATTTGTGTGGCTAGCGTTTTTTGAGTATGGTTTTCATGGTTAGCATCCTAGAGCTAGCAACAAGGACACTGAATTGATCTTCTAATGCAGCAAGTTTTGGTTATGAATCCCCACTTTCAAACCTCTTCTCCAAGCTTGTTCTTATATGATTTCTTGAGGGCAAGCAAATGATAAGTTTGGAGGAGTTGATATATGTGTATTTTAACTAGGCTAAGTAGTGAAAATCCTACTATCACTTCACGGTAGTGGAAATGGAACCGAATTGTGAGTTACCTATCATCTTGGGACAACCGTTTCTGAATATGGTTGGTGCGAACATTGACTTCCTCAACTAGAGGGTGGTGCTTGAGAAAATGATCCGGGCAGTCTCTTATCCAATCAAAGGGTTCGTCGGTAGTCTTTGTGGTGTGATTGGATGTGCAGAGGATAATGTAAGAACTCCGAGAGTTGAGGCCAAGGATCATAAGGACAACACCAAGGTTGGTTCAACTTTCCCAAGGCTCAAAGACCCGGATGCAAGTGCATTGTGCTCAAGAAAGTCAGAAAGTCGAGACGCGTATACGGAGAAAAATCTTCCTAGCGATCCTCAAACCGCATAAAAAGGCGGTAGAGAACGTTGAGCTTGAGACGTAAAACAAGCGCACTTGGGAAGCAATCCCATGGTATCCTTGTACATAGCTTGCTTTTACTTTCTTTATTTTCATTTTGATCAATGGGTTTTAGAATGTCTAATGTTGGTTCAAGCTTAGGTGCTAGGAAAAGAGGAAATGGCTAAAGGGTTGAGCAATTGAGCTCTGAAAATGGTCAAGGTCGAGCTCAAGGTCGGCCAAACTTAAGTCGACGGAATTTACACACAGCCGCAGTCGAACTCCCGGTCGACCCTCACGGTCGACGGACGTAACAGTTGCTCAGGTTCAAGAAAACTCACCCACGATCGACCCCGCGATCGACCAAATCCACCCGATGTTCGTACCAAGTGATCCGCGTCTATGACATTCATCCCGTAGTCGACCTCCTTGTCGACTCAAATGGTCGATGACCGTTACACAAAATTCCACAAACCTTCATGCAACCGAAGTCGACTTCTAGGTCGACCAAACTCGCCCGACGGCGCGGCCCATGGTGCAAGGTAAGTCTTCATGCCATAGTAAATTTTTGGGAAATTCTCAAAATCTCATTTCTTCTTCCACCTTCCAAACCAACATTTTTCTCTCTCTTCTCTCACCATTTTTTCTCTCCAAAATTTCTCTTTTCACATTTCTCAAATTTCAAAAGAATTTTTTCAAGTTTGTTTTGAATCTTTAGTGCAATCTCTACAAGTTTCATTCACCTAATCTGAACCTCTACAACTCAAAGATATGCATTTCTACATCTCAGTCTTCATTAAACCTCAAATTTGGAAACTTTTGAATGTTATATTTTTTTGAGAATTAGAGCTTAATGTTAGGTTGAAAGGTTTTGGTTGAGTTAGATATTGGTTGGGTAACATAATTAGAGGTTGTTTGAACAAGATTCATGAGCATAAAGTGAAATTTGAAGTTCTTTTGTTCTTGAGGTGAATAGTGACGAATTTGAAAAATAAAATTTGGAGGTTTTGGTTGATTTGTGTCTCAATCCCTTCCTTTTGGTAATCTTAGGCGGGATTTGTTGTACTTCAAGCCTAAATTTCAATGAATTTCTCTAATTGATCACATTTGTGTTAGTGGAATTGTTGACTTTATGTTGACTTTAGGATTGACTAAGAATGTTGACCAGTTTTGTTGAATTTTATTGACTCTTCCTTGCCTTGAGAATTGGTTTGAAATTGATGATGGATTGGTTCTTGTGGTGTGTGCTTAATGGTTTGAGATTGTTTTAGATGTTGTCTAAGAGTTCATATCGAATCTAATGCTTAATTGATTTGGCAATCTCTAATACTATTCTTTGAAGCTTACATCTTTCTTTGATGCTTATAGGAACAATGCCATCAAAGACAAGGAAACAACCAACTAGAACCACCAAGACATCGAAAGGAAAAGAGAACCTGGGCTTCAAGAGCATCCAAAGGGAAAGAGAAGGAGAGGGAGTTGGCCATGACATCAAAGAGAGGGGAAGAGACCCGAGACCGAGGCTGCGGGTTCAAAGAGGAAGCATCCAGTTGAACAAGAGGATTCCGACTCATCCGGGCATGAGAATGTTGTTTTCACCGAAAAGGAGACGGATGACTATGAAGCTCAAAGAACAATCAAGCATCTTCCAACCCATTTCCTTTGTGATGCGACTCTTGACAAGATGGGAATTAAGGATGATGTTTATGTCTTGATTAAGAACATAGGATTAGAGAAGTTTGTTACGCTCCAACACTATGTCTTTCCGAAGCTGGCCCGAGATTTTGTTGTCACGGTGGAATTCGTCTTTGATAGACCAAGGAAACCAACTCCGAATGAAGGATACTTGCACTTCAAACTGCATGGGGAGGCTCATCGAGTTTTCATCAAAGACATTTGTGAGGTATATGGGTTTCATTATGGTGAGCGGGTTCGGTTCCCAGATTTTGTGAGTGTCGATGAGTTTTGGAGTATGATTGCCACCGGGACCACGGTTAATTCCCCCAAGATGCGTTTGATTAGGAACCCGGCTCTTCGACTTGCTGCAAACTTCCTTGCTAACACACTTTTTACAAGGAACAAGACCGGGACCATTAGGCCGTGTGAGTTCAGTTTACTCTATTTGGGATTGGCTCCATTCTTGGAGGACGAGGATGAAACTCCTATGCTTGCGGATTCAGTTTTTGCTGAGGTGAACCTTGGATGCATCTTTGCAAAGGAGCTTTGTCGGATTCGGGCTTGGGCACGCAAGGCTAGTGACTGTAATAGCCGCATAGGGCGGAATGCTTCCACCCTTGTGGAAGTTCACAGGAATTCATTTTTAGCGTTACCGATATGACTCAAGAGCTGCTCCGATGGATGAGAGGTACTTCACCAATTGCGGGATTCTAGAGAGTGTTAATGGTGTGAGGATGTCCTCTTACCTCAACCAGATCAAGGAGAAGCGCACCTTCCTCCTTCATTGCCCCGAGAAGACATCCCTCACATCCGCAAAAAATATCTAATTCTACTATGAAGAAAGCGAGAGTTCCACTACAGTTGCACCTCCTTTCCCTCAAGCACCTCCTATGCCGACCATGGACATGGCCACTTGGACTCTCCCACGCTATGACTTCTAACCCGCCATAGCCCAAGATAAAGCTTTGCACTCCATTCTCAAGTTCCACCGTCGTGTGACTAAGATGGCTAAGAAGAAGTTTGATTGGTTAGAGCGAAAGATAAGAGAAGCTCTGGGTAATGTATCCGATGAAAACAATGAGGGCGTTGAGGAGAACGAGAGTGAGAATGGCGATGATGCGCCTATGCCGACCAGAAACAATGATGGATGGGACGAGGTGAATGATGAGGTCTATCATGGCCAAACATTCCCCAACCAAGACTAGCCAATGTACCAATTTCACCTACCTTTGTACATATTTCGTTTTTCTTCTTTTATTTTGATTTGTGTTGTCGGTTCCTCTTTCTTGGATTAACTTTCTCACCGAGACGGTGAGAAGTAAGTCCGGGGGAGGGGAATGATATTTGACTTTGATTTGAGTTGTTTTGTTTTTCTTTGCTTGAGTCTTGTATATTAATCATTTACATTTGCATTAAAATTGTTTTGGTTTGCTCATGTAGTTGCATTTCACATTTCGTTTGTAATTGAGTCTAGAATACATTTAGGGTGTTTGCATTATCATTTGCATCTATGTTTTTGGGAATTATCTTGCTTGAGGTGAATAATCTTGTTAGGTTGATAGCTAGTGACCATTGTGAGCTCTTTAAATCGAAGTCTTTCCCTCTAGAAAGCTGAGTAGTGGATCATTCACCCGAAATTCATATGCTTGTGATCATGTCTTGAAAGAACTTGAATTGATTCCTTTTAATTGAACTTAAACCATTGATTTAGGAGCTTGAAATACATTGAATATTTTTATTTCTTAGACTTAACATGATCAATTAAGTGATAAATCCCTCTCTTGAGTAAGTCTGGATTTTTGAGCGAATATGATGCCTCAAAATGAACCATAAGTGTGCGTAAACCTGTACACTTTTGCATCTCATGGCGGGATGAAGCAACTGGGAGGGTGCGTAAACCCGTACCCTTTCACGTTCGTGGAAATCACCTATTTTTCTCTCCAAAACGGAAATGAACCAGGGATGTGCATAAACCCGAACATCTTTGTGTCTAACAACATGGTGAAGCGGCTGGAAGTGTGCGTAAACCCGTAGGCTCTCACGCTCGTGCTTACCAACCCAAAAAAAAAAAATCTTACAATAAAGGGCGAATAAAAGTTGAAATAAATAAGAGAGGGAGCCACAATAAAAGGTGAAACAAAAGTCTTGTTAAGTTTGAGAAAGTTGAATCACATATCTTTGATTGCCCCTTTAGAAGCATTCACCATTAGAAATAAGGAGTCAATTCAGGAACTTAGAAATCGGTTTGAGTGTAGGGCATTTTGGGATTGGATGCTAAGTTTGGATGCAAGTATATTGTGGTATTTCTAAGAGGATAGGGGTTCACATGTGGCTTACAGTTTTTGGCTTGATAAGTTGTTTGTTTTAGATGAGATTTTCCGTTGTTTTTAAACCTCTCTTTCGGGATTGTCGATTGTTTGCTTGAGGACAAGCAAAGGACAAGTCCAGGGGAGTTGATATACCTCTGTTTTTACCAGTTTTTCATGCATGTTTTGGTTAATTTTCATCACTTAGGACTCATGCTTTCATATTTTAGTGTAGTTTTTGATTCGTTTTGCACTTTAGAGTCCTAAATAGATCGAGTCCCATATTTTTGGTTTTTTGAATATTTTCAGGTGAATTTGGAGCCACTCTGGATGCTTGGAGGTTTGGGAATGGAGCTCACAATTGAGAATTGGGATCAGATCAAAGAGGGCAAGGAAAAAGAAGAAAATTGGATTGGAGGTCGCGGCCGTCAACCTCAAATAAACTGTTGAAATAAAATTTTGGAACGAAGAATTATCTGTGACTCATTTTTCCTTTCATGAATACGGTATGCAAACTATTGTCTCAAGCTTATAGTCTTCTGTTTCTTACCAACCTTTTCCGAAAAGCAATTTTCAATACCTTATCTCCAACCATCTTCTCCATATGGAAATAGAAGAGGATATTGTAGAGGTAAATACGATGGGCATAATTCACTTATCTTTTTTAGCTTGCCATATTTCCTCTCAATAACAATATCTCTTTCATCCATGCCAAGAAAAAAATCACCAACAACCAAAGCAGCTACTTCAGATGAAGTAGGAGTATTGTATAGCCTTCCATCTTTATCACGTGAATTGAGTAATACAAAATGTAAAGTCTCAGTGTCTTCCTCTCTAAATATGTCTTTGTACGTCTGGAGTGCCTTAACATGAGGATTGACTGCATACAACATCTTTTGAATAATATCAACTATGTCGGCTCTCAAGCTGTTAGGGGATTCTTCATTGTTGCTCTTCTTATTGATGATGTGTTAAAAATATTTAGTGTACAATATAAATGATTAGTCATTTTAATATTGTATAAAAAAAAATTCTTCAAAATATATTGCATAAGATATAGAATTACCAATAAGCTATGAATCTATTCATAACCTCATTAGAAGTATCATGAATAGAAAGCTGAGAGAACTTTGGATCACCATTTTCTGGAATTATACTACCCATAAGATGATAATTTTCACCATGAATTCTGAATATTCTAGGACCCCATCCTACATTAACAGAATGATCGATCTTCCCACCAAGAGATGTAAAAGAAAACATCATGTTGTAAGTCCTTATGTTTTTTTCTAAAATTTCTACTCCTTTCATCATCACTGGTAATCAAATCAATCAACTCTTGTGGTGTAAGCTTTAGCATAGACAATTTAACATTTCCATGCATATATAAGTTCTTAAACTTTAGTGTACTTCTTCCCTACTTTTTAGATAATCTATACCATACCAATGAGCAGCACCACAATGAGTACATTCATAAACTGGATCGCCTTCATCAACATAATTTGTATAGTTATAAATCCTAATAAATTAATAATGTGTTTTTAATAAGGAATAAAATATATAATATATTAAAATCAAAATTTACCTTTATATGTAGCTATGTTATGTTGTTCAATGGGCAATTCAGTATGTGAAACTGAATTAGAAGAAATAAATGTCTCACATTGCCGAATACTACTGATATTATTAGTAGTATTTAATATCTCATCATTGTAATTATCAGAGTGATCATTTTGAGATATATCAGAAAGTGATTCTTCAATGTCAGTATCAAAACTATATTCTGAAGTTGTATCATCACCTAGATAAAATTAAAATTGAGATAAGTAATAATATTTTATTATTGTTATAATGTTAGTAATTATCCAAACTTATATTTTAATATATATTTCTTAGTGACTAAGGAGTAACCGACTTACTCTTTAGTATAAATAGGTCCACTACCTCTTTGTGTAAAGACACACTTGATAGAGTAAAAAAAAAGTTAATAACAAAACTCTCTTTCTCTAGCATCTCACGTTACTCTCTTTTACCCACAAAATAATATATTATATTATTATATATAATAAAGTTTATTCTATAACGTGTTATCAGCATGACGAGCTCTACTATCGAAAGAGGTGAGGTTTAATTTATGTCTATTTTTATTTCGATATAGTGGGTAAATGAGTCCCATATATATATGCTAAATATTTAAATTTAATTTATATGTCATTATAATGCACGTTTAAATTTAATTTATATACTGTTATAATAGTCGGCTTGTCATCTCAATGTAGGTGATTTGCTCCCCATATATGTTCGGGATGATAGGCGATGCCTTCTCCGAACCGATCGTCATGGTAAGCTCTGCCTCCATGATCATGATCAAATGGTAAAATATATCTCATCCGATCATATGGTAGGCTCTGCCTCCACAACCGGCTGGATCACATGGTAGACTATGTCTCCTCAGATCGTCGTAATTCTAAATGTCCAGAAGACATTTATGAAAACGTTCTAAAAAGAACAATGAAATAAATTTTGTCCAGATGACAAAATATTTTATTTTATGTTATTTTTATTTATATTTTTATATCATGCATTTTAAAATTAAATTTATCAGATCTTATGCAGTTATCATGTCAAATTTGACGAAACTTGAGATTACTACCCTTGATATATCTGTAAATAATAATATGCGATGAGCAGTCACAACAAGGATGCATTTAAAAGAGAATAAGCTCTTTGATACCATCAATAAGTTGAAACGACTTGATATGAGAAAATGGCAAATGCCATAATATTTTTATTCCACCATATCCATGATGGTTTAAGAGATGAATATATAACAAACAAAGATCTTCCAGATCTTTGGCAATCACATAAAATAATTTATGATGATAAACCATCAGTCTTGTCCTACTGGATCGGCTTCATTCCCAGAAGTGAATGTTGCACCATTAAAGTATAATGATCAGTATGGATATAGACGCGGTCAAGGTAATGACCGTAGTCGTGAACGATGAGGATATGAACATAGATATGGACGTGACAAAATAAGAAAGTTTCGTACAAATAATTATTATTCTGAAGGGAATAATAAAAGATCCAAAAGAAATGAAGTTTGTAATAAGCAGCATGAGAATGCTTGCTACAGATACGCCATGAAAGGGCATTGGGCCCATACTTGTCGTACACCAAAAAATTTGGTCAATCTGTATCAAAATCACAAAGGATGAAAGAAAATGAAGATGAAACCAACTTCATCAATGATGAACCCGAACCTTCTTTTGATGGTATAAATAATGATTCAAATCTCGATGTAGTTGATTTCGTTGTTAATCCTGAAGATATCAACGATTAATCAAAAAAATTAAAATCTTGCTGAAGAAGAAAATATGACATGATAAACCTGTTGAAACTTGAAAACGGGGATGGAGATATATGTCTTGCAGACAGTGGTACAATGCACACAAATACTTAAAAAGTATTTATCCTCCATTAAAATAAATTATTCCGCTGGAAGCGTGAATACTATATCTGGTAATGCAAAAATTATTATGGGCTTTGGAAGAGCCAGTTTTTCAATGCTATAGGGCACAAAATTTGATATAAGTGATGCATTATATTCCCCCAAATCTTGCAGAAACTTGTTAAATTTCAGAGATATCCGCATAAATGGATATCATATAGAAACTATGAGTAAGAATGACATTGAATATCTTTGCATTACATCAGTCATTTTGGAGAGAAAAAGTATATTGGAAGTGCTCTCAGCTTTATCCTCTGGAATATATTCCACAAAAATAAATATGAATGAATCATATATTACTGTAAACCAGAAGTTTACATATATGTTCAAAGTCTGGCATGAACGTTTAGGGCATCCTGGTTCAGTCATGATGCGGAAAATTGTGGAAAATTCAAATGGTCATCCATTGAAAGATCAAAGGATTCTTCAATGGAGAAATTTTCCATGTAATGCTTGTTCTCTTGGAAAACTAATAACTCGGCTATCACCAGCTGAAGTTGGGAATGAATCTCTAGTATTCTTAGAGAGAATACATGGTGATATATGTGGGTCTATCCACCCACAGTGCGGACCGTTTCGATACTTTATGGTATAGATTGATGCATCTAGTAGATGGTCACATGTGTGTCTATTGACTACACGAAAAAAGGCTTTCGCAAGATTCATTGTCCAAATAATCAGGTTGAGAGAACAATTTTTTGATTATATAATAAAGAAAGTAAGGCTTAATAACGCTGGTGAATTCACTTCACAAGCCTTCAATGACTATTGTATATCATTAGGAATTGATGTTGAACATCCGGTCCCACATGTTTACACACAAAATGGCATGGTTGAGTCTTTGATTAAACGGCTGCAAATAATTGCTAGACCGTTAATAATGAGAACAAAGCTTCCAGTTTCAATATGGGGTCATACAATTTTGAATGTT
The DNA here is from genome assembly GCA_009757365.2 of Lepidium campestre. Lineage (NCBI taxonomy): Eukaryota > Viridiplantae > Streptophyta > Magnoliopsida > Brassicales > Brassicaceae > Lepidium > Lepidium campestre. Next base: position 9,970 of record WJSH01004614.1, read on the forward strand.
GTGGCACTAATTCAAATAAGGCCGAATGCATATAATAAATACTCCCCATTTGAATTAACATCTGGCCATAAGCCAGATATTTTTCATCCTCGTATTTTTGGGTGTGCGGTTTATGTCCATATAACGCCACCACAAATAACAAAAATGGGACCACAAAGGATACTGAGAATATATATTGGGTATACATCACCACTGGTGGTATGTTTATGGCATATTTTGCCGATTGCCATTTTAATGAAGATGAATTTCCAGCGTTAGGGGATGAACTAAGGAAGTTCCAAAAGATATTACATGGTGCACATCATCGTTATTGCACCTTGATCCCCCTACAAAACAAAGCGAATTGGAAGTTTACATTTACAAAATATGGCAAACCAGATACCAAATGCGTTCACCGATACAAAAAGGGTGACGAGATCATATATACCCGCTGCAAATGTTCCATCAAGAGTTATTGTTCCAGAAGAACAAACTGATGGAAAAGTAGCAAATGAACCAAGAGTTCAGTTAAAAAGGGGGAGACCAATGAGATCAAAAGATAAAAATCCCCGAAAGAAAAAGAAATTGGGAGACGAAATAAATGAAAATGGTTATGAAGAACCATATACAGAGAAAAATCTTAAAGATGAAAATGATGTAGAACATCATGAGATTTCCATCAATTATGCCCATGAAAATGATGTAGAACATCATGAGATTTCCATGAATTTTCTCATTCTCTGTATCAAAAGAAATTGATCATAAAAATGATGATCTAGATCCAAGGTCCATTTTGGAATGCTAGAAAATACCTGATTGGGAGAAATAGAAAATGGCCATTGAAACTGAATTGAACTCCCTAAATAAAAGAAAGGTTTTTAGACCTATTGTCACAACACCCGAACATGTAAAACTTGTAGGGTATAAATGGGTTTGTTCGGAAAAGAAATGAGAAAAATGAGGTAATAATATATAAAGCCCGACTTGTTGCCCAAGGATTTTCTCAAAGACCGGGAATTGATTATGAAGAAACATACTCCCCGGTAATGGATGCAATTACATTCAGATTTTTGATGAGCCTAGCGACATCTAAAAATCTAGAAATGCATCTAATGGATGTTGTGACATTATATCTATATGAATCACTTGATAATGATATATACATGAAAATCTCAAAATGATTAAAAATGTCAAAAGCATTAGACTCAAAGTCTAAAGAAATATGTTCGGTCAAGTTACAACGATCACTTTACGGATTAAAATAATTCGGACGCATGTGGAATAATCGCTTAAGTGAATATTTGTTTAGTAAAGGATATACCAACAATGTGATATGCCCTTGTGTGTTTGTTAAGAAATCTTTGTCTGGATTTGTGATCATTGTTGTATATGTTGATGACCTGAATATAATTGGAACTCAAAATGAGATAAATGATGCAAGAACTCATATAATAGAAGAGTTCAAAATGAAAGATCTTGGACAGACAAATTTTTGTCTTGGGCTCCAGATCGAGCATCTTCAGAATGGAATTTTCGTACATCAATCAAATTATACGAAAAGGATCTTAAAACGCTTTTACATGGATAAAATGACTCCTTTGAGTACTTCAATGGTCATTAGAACACTTAATATTGACAAAGATTCATTCCGACATTGTGAAGATAACGAAGAGGTATTAGGTTCTGAAGTACCTTATATCAGCGCTATTGGTGGACTCATGTATCTTGCCAATTGCACTCGGCCAAATATAGCATTTACTACAAATCTGCTTGCAAGATACAGTTTGTCACCTACGCGTAGACACTGGAATGAAATAAAACATATTTTTTGTTATCTTCAGGGAACAATTGATTTAGGATTATTTTATAACCGAAACTCTAGTTTTGATTTAGTTAGTTTTACAGATGCAGGCTATTTATCAGATCCACATAAAGCCCGATCGCAAATCGGATATGTTTTCACGGTTAGAGGTATTGCTGTCTCTTGGTGTTCCCAAAAGCAAACGTTAGTCGCTACCTCCTCAAATCATGCAGGAACAATTGCACTTCATGAAGCATACAGAGAATGTGTGTGGCTCAGATCTATGACTCAACACATACCAAAAGCAAGTGGAATAGTCATAAATAAAGAGCCAACAAAATTGTTTGAAGATAACGCTGCATGTGTCGCTCAATTAAAATAAGGTTATATCAAAAATGACAGAACAAAGCATATTCCCACAAGATTTTTCTCCTACACGCAAGAACTTGAGAAGAATCAAAAAGTGGATATTAAATATATCCATTCAACAGACAATGCAGCTGATTTGTTCACAAAAGCGCTTCCCACTACAACTTTCAGAAAACACGTTCATGGAATTGGGATGCGTCAACTACGGAATCTATGATATCCGTCATTTCAGGGGGAGATTACGTTATTGTACTCTTTTCCCTTGTCATGATTTTTATTTCCTACTGGGTTTTTCCATGATAAGACTTTTAACGAGACAATACGTAATACATCACTAGAGGTGGATAATTAAGGGGAGTGTTATAATGTTAATAATTATCCAAACTTATATTTTTATATATATTTCTTACCGACTAAGTAGTAACCGACTTACTCTTTAGTATAAATAGGTCCACTACCTCTTTGTGTAAAGACACACTTGATAGAGTAAAAAAAGTTAATAACAAAACTCTCTTTCTCTAGCATCTCACGTTACTCTCTTCTACCCACAAAATAATATATTTTATATTTATCATATATATTAAAGTTTATTTTAAAGTGAATTAAATGAATATTCATAGATGAAGAATTAATGTAGTAAGTCACTATGCATTTAAAGGAATTAAACAACTAACTATGGCCCATTAGCTTAAAAGACAAAATTATCTCTAACTTTCTTTCTCTCTTAATATTGCATATGACTCTCATTAAATGTTAATAAGTCAATAATAATTTTGAACCACACACGTACAGCTTATGGAAAAACATTATGATTTCTCTTTTTTATAAAGTTATTTACCTCATCAACAAAAATCTGATGATAAAATAATATTTTAATTTTTATTCTTCTTTATTAGCAACCATATGGAAGAGCAAACATCAGATTTAACGGTAAATATAGTTATTAGCAAATATTATATAACATAAGTGATAAAGATTTATAATGTGTATTAATTCTTCAAGAATAGTAATTCATCCCAAACCAGACCCCAAGTTCCAATTTAAAAACATTGAAGTTACGTATCAAATAATAACAGTTAACTTAAATGATAATAAAAATATTGCAGGAAATAAATTGTTTAGTTTCTATAACTAGTACATGTGAATATATATGTATATATATTCAGTTCAAAATTTATGGTTACTTTATAAAGCGACAAAATTTTGTTGAATGACTCCCTACGCAACAAACTCATGGGGGCGAAAACTCAGGTTTAGTGCTCCCGTCACAACCCAATTTCCGCGTGACGACCTCAAACAATGAAGGCAAATATATAGAGGGTTTAATTGAAAAGAAAACATGTCAGGGAAGAGATATTCATATATTTATAAGATAAAGAAAAGGTTATCGGATATGATGTTTAATGTGTTGTCCCCACATTTATTAACCGTTAACATATATGTCATCAGCGTACCACATAAATTATATGTTAACTGATATATTATTTGATAAAACATATCTGATAAACACATATATTATATGATAAACATTAGCTTAATGAGCTTTAAAATTTGTTTCTTCATTGATTCAATATTATGGTTTCTGATTATTTACTTATTCTGGGTTGTGTTTCAATATTAAAACAAAACATGCATTTTTGATACGTTATTATATGTGTTGTCATATGTATCTCTGCATGGCGAACTCGAAATGATGGTAACTATCTTGGGGGTTTAAATCAGTAGTTAAAAGATAAGTTAAATGATAACTGAATAATTATTAGATAAAGTAATTATTATAGGTTAACTTGAGTCTCGATTAACATATATATACTCTGACAAAGTAATAGTGACTGGAGCTACGCGACGGCGCGTTCAAATGGTTGGCAGACTTTCACAAATTCCACTTAAGGATGACGATAATCATTGTGAATAAGAGTTTTATAGGTTAAGTTGAGTCTTGATTAACACATATATTATTTGTTAACACTTAGTTTTCTGCTAACTAATATATTATCTGATAAACACATATTTGATTAGCAAATATATTATGTATTAACACATATATTATCTGACTAATACATGTATTACCCGTTAATATATTTATTATCTCATAAACATTTGTGACATATATTTATTATATGTTAATACATTTATTATCTGATAACATATTGTCAATTCATTTTCATCTTCTTCATATGCTTTTGCTGAAAATTGGGGACATCAAATTTTGGTTTAATGTTCATGGCAATTCTCTAAACGGTTTTTGTGTAATAGTGAGATTAAGCGGTTGGTGAATCGAGATTACAGGATAAGGACACTTATTTTGGTGAAAATGAAAGAAATAAAAGGAATAGAAAAAGATTTTCTCATAGGCTTAAAGCCAGATTATGTTGATTGAGCATGAGACTCATGAGATTTGATATCTGAGCACCAATAGAAGATTTTCTCTTAGGCTTCAACCTAGATTACGTTTATTAAACATGTGACTAGAGAAACTCGATTTCAGAGCATCAATGGAGGATTTTCGATTTAAAAGAAAAAAATTACATAGAAAATAAGATCTGGGTTGCTAAGATTTACAGATGGTTGTTGTGAGCTAATTTTTAATAAATCATATGGATTAGAGGAGGAGAGAATTTGTTGGGAAAAGTTTGGAGAAAAAGAAGAAAAAGAGACGAAAGAGAACGTGAAAGGAGGGGAGAAGAAAAGAGAGAAAAATTAAAAGGATTGAGATAGAATAAAGGTAAAAAAAACATACTTAAAACTACCAAATAGTTCCCTATAATATAGAGCTAATCTAATAATTAATTAGGGGAAATTGGTCAAAAAAAATATCAACTTTCACTGATTCACCAAAAAAAAATGAACTTACGTGTTTGCCGAATTAAATACAAACTTTCGTTGACCTTGTCAATTTAAATCCAAAATTAGTCAACTTTAACAGATTGTTAACTTTTGTTTAATCTGTTAATTATTTAGTTTATGAGCATTTATTAGTTATCAATATATCCCTAGAGTTCCTAATTTCTTCTCAATTTCTCTACTACGATTCTTCTTTGGTCTCTTTCAATTATTCTTTGATTTCTATCTTTTCAGTTTTTTTTGGATTTTTATTTTAATTCCATTAAAATGTGTTCAATATATTCTAATTCTTTTTTTAAAGTTTTCTTGTACTCTGAATGCATCTGGCAAAACTTTTGTGAATTATAGCAGAAAAGAAGCTTGACATATAGATCAAACGGAAACGACAGTGGCAACAACGGAGATAATCACAGCCATAACAGAAATAATGAAAACATTGGATCTGATATCTTTAGAGTAAAAAGTGTTGGAGTCAAATGTTTATATTTGTAGTGTTGGAGTCGTATGTTTTAAATTTGTATGTTTAGGAGTCGTTCATTCATGTTCAGTTATTACATGTTCTTTGTGTTTTATTGCCTTTGATTTGCTGTGTTTTAACTTTTATGAGCTTTAAAACGTGTCTAAGTTGATGTTGTAGTAGGCAATTATTTTCAATTTATCTCGTTTATGTAAGGCCACGTTATTGTTGTTATTAAGGAATTCTAAGAATTTTTAGAAACCTGCAACTTCTTTGAATTCTACAAAAAGATGGTTGAGAGAAATAGCAAAAGTCAAAGAGTTCTCTTCAATTTCTCGTTTCAACTCTTCTAGTAAATGAAATTCTTTGACTTAAAATTCATTTCGAATGTGAATAGATGAAAAGAATCGAAATGAAAAGAAGAAAGGAATAAGAGAATTCTAAGAATGAAAGAAGAACTGAGAGAGAAGAAAAAATCGTAGGGGATCATTTGAAAAGAAATTAGAGATTTAAGGGTACTTTGGAAATTAAAAATATTCACAAACTAAAAAATTAACAGATTAGATAGAAGTTAACAATCTGTTAAATTTGACTAATTTTAGTTTTAAATTGGCAAAGTCAATAAAAGTTTGTATTTAATTTGACAAACATGTAAGTTCAATGGCAAATCAATGAAAGTTGATATTTTTTTTGACCATATCCCCAATTAATTAGTAACAATTATTTTGCTATTAAACCAAAATACTCTTTATTTTATAACAATTATAAACAATTGTCAATATATAAAAGAAATATCTAATTCCAACCTTCTTTATGAAGCGAGTACATTTTATCACATCCATTCTTAAACAAATCATCATTATTTATAATTTTGTTCATTCATGCAAGAACAAATTATTTGAATTAAATCTCTGAAAGATTATGATCCAATCTTTTTTATATGTATTTAAAACAAATGTATATTGAACAAATTTATGAACTAATAATCTAATTGATAAAGCCAAAAAATATTAAATACTCACATTGAAGAAAATAACCAGTAAGTTTACTCAGCATCGTTATCAACTGAATTTATGTTTTCAGATCCAGTAAAGTGTGAGTAACATCATTTGATATGTTATCGACACCTGAAATTAATAACATTAGGCTATATAAAACTTGCATGATATGTATTATATATCGTTATAGTAATAAAATTAATAATCATATTTTCTAATGACATTGTAAATAAGTATCAAATTAAATATTATATTCAAAAGTTTACACTTTTATTATATAGTAGATTATATGGTTTCATTATGTTGCCATGATCCACTATTAATCTAACTCTCAGACCAAGACACTAATGCACTCAATTCATTAATTTGGCTAGTTTTTCTTCCTTTATGGAAAGATTTATTCACCCTATGGGTCATTATCTCCTCCTTGTAATTGAGAGCAATTTCAAAATTTCTCCTTTGAAATGGAAAATCTTTTAAAAAAGTTTAACCCTTTTGGTTTCTTTAACTCATGGACTAATTCATCTGTTTTTGGTAGTATCTGAACTTTTATCTTTGTAAGATTACGAGAAGACTCCAATGGATTTTATCGAGTTTGGATCGAGGACGTCCAAGTATTTGAGAATATTTCTTTTGGCTTTCTTACCGGCATTCTCTATCTTAGTTATATAATTTCTGTTTATTTTCGTAAAGTTATGGTGATGTATCACTCTTGCTTTAACATTGTTGTACGTTTTAACTTATCTAATATAATTTGGGGTTGAACAGAAAAAAAAAAAAAAAAAAAAATTTATTNCGAATTGGGCCTTTTGTCTATCTTGGTTTTATTATGTTGCCATGGCCCACTATTAATCTAATTCTTAGACCAAGACACTCATGCACTGAGTCCATTAATTTGGCTAGTTTTTCCTCCTATAGAAAGATTTATTCACCCTATGGGTCATTATTCCCTCCTTGCAATTGAGAGACAATTTCAAAATTTCTCCTTTGAAATGGGAAATCTTTTGAAAGAGTTTAACCCTTGTGGTTTCTTTAACTTATGGACTAGTTCATCTGTTTTTAGTAGTAACCGAACTTTTATCTTTGTAGGATTACGAGAAAACTCTAATGGACTTTATCAAGTTTGGATCGAGGATGTCCAAGTATTCGAGAAGATTTCTTTTGGCTTTCTTACCGGCATTCTCTATCATAGTTATATAATTTCTGTTTATTTTCGTGAAGTTATGGTGATGTATCACTCTTGCTTTAACATTGTTGTACGTTTTAACTTATCTAATATAATTAGGGTTGAACAGA
>WJSH01004617.1:2597-14367 GCA_009757365.2 Lepidium campestre
CTTTCCACATTACAACACTTGTTCCACCTCGATTATCTCTGCTCGTCAAAAAATATGGGGAACAAATCTTGATATGAGTTTTGAACCGCACCATCCATAGTTGAAAAAGGAGGAATTTGATGTCCCGAAGCTTTATGATTTTGTGTCGTTTTCACGAGAGCCATAACCGAACTCAGGGATTATGACATACGAGTGGAACGAGTTTTTAGATGATGAACCGCAAGGTAAAGAACATTTTCTCCAGCAAAGAGTCACCATTTTTTAGGAAGATTCTTGGCGGAATAACCAAGATTTTGAAGTAGAACCTTAGAATAACCGATTCAGCTTGAAAGAAGTCTCGTGAAGAATCAAGAGACAAATTTGAAAGAGTGAAAAAAACAAAAGAGAAGAATTGAAAGCGTTGAAGTGAGTTTCAATGCTCTGATACCATAGAGAAAGATCAATAAAAGAGAGAGAAAGATTATAGAAAAAAACCTTGATTCATCTTGAAAAATCGTTAATATCAAAAGTTATAGAGAACTCTCTCTCTTTTAATTTACAGAGAAAGCTAACTTATCATAGAAAAGATTAGGTTTAATCAACCAAAGTCGTAAACCAAATCACTACAAAATGATATTCAATTAAACCATTAAACCAATACTCTTAACATTTTTGGGGTATGAAAAAAAATTATAAATCAGGGAATTTTATCCAAAATGCCCTTTTATGTTTTGTAATCAGACGAAATACCCTCGATATGGGCCCTTGTTCAATATACCATTTTTCGAACTTGAAATGACAAAAACAACCCTTTTGAAAACCATGATATAATTGAGAAGACCTGTCCTATTATTTTGGGCAAGTAAACAGGCAAGAGAGAGAAAAAGTTGAAGAAGACTCAGTAAAAATATGTTTTTGTGGAGAAGATAATTACCAAAGAGAGATGAAGGATTTGGAGGCGCAATTAGGGTTTTTGAAGAACCACAAAGAGAAGAGGGAGTTCTATTTTGGGTTTGGTTTGCAGAGGTATGTCCTTTCGAGAACCTCTGTCCTCTTTCGATGGTTTAAAGATTAGCTTTTGTTTTTACAGTTTCGGACTGGTAAATTGGGAACTAAAATTGGAAAATTGTGTTTAAAAAAAGTAAAGGGAGATGACAAATGTTGACGAAAGTGTAAGTATTTTTCCGATTTGGATTATTGTAAGACGACAGACAAAAGAGGTTTTGGATTTGTTAGAAACTAGGGTTTGTATTAGTCCACATAGAACCGGTTTGTCTTTCACACGTTTTTGGACAAAAGAGCTTTTAGTTTTGTTATAAACTAGGATTTGTATTAGTCCACAGAGAGAAGTGGATTATCCTTCAGTGTTTTAATTGTTGGATTTGGGGACATTGCAGGATGAGAACTGTAGAAGTTGATCCGGACTTGCTTCCTCAGAGGTTACTAGCAGAAGGTAGATACCCAGGTGATGGGCGTATCAACGCTTACTCAAGGCCCGAATTATTACTGGATATTGTTGAGGTGTTTGAAGGATCTAAAGAAATGAATCACTTATAGAACTCTATTTTTGGCCATCTTTTCGAACTTCTTGTGCGTAAATGTTCGATATCTGGAAGACTCTTTCATAACATGCTATGTCGTTCACTTGCACTTCTTGATGAAATTTGCTGTTTTTGTTGTTTTCAATATAGTTTACAAAATAGTTTTACTGGTAGAATTTCATTTCAACTATCGTTGTTTTTTTATAAACGGGACTAGAAATGAGTTACATACGTTATGATAATTGCCACTTTTCACAAATTATAAGCTAACAGTGATAGAAAATTTTTCAAGATAAATATACTTATTCTTTACTAACATCTTTTGTGTTTACAGCCATGTCTTCAACTTCCAATATCCAGCAACCTCTCCTAGATCTTCCTGCACACATTGTGGAGACTATCTTGATGCGTTTAGGAGGTGACAACATTGAATCCATATGCTGTTTGATGTGTACATGTCGTACCAGACGAGATTTAACCAGGTCTGTTAATCTCCTAAAAGGTGCCTCTCTACTAAACCTTTGGCAAAATCCACAGTTAATTCTGCCATCTTTTCCTTTCCGTCTATTGTTTTAGCGGTGTTTCCTTGCCAGAAATTCGAAAGCTATGTTCCTTGAGAGTATTCGCTTAGCGACAACCAAAGGACGCATCGTCGAAGCCAGCACAGTTTTGCGATCGATTGAAGAGACGTTAACATCAGAAATGTCTTTTGCCCTTGGCGTGTTCGAAATAATAGAGAATAATTTGAGGGATGGTAAAAAAATTTATGATTTCTTTTTTAAATGACACTAGTTCATTCGGCGAGGCTGAAGCAATAGCAGATGAGGTCTTTGACCTAGTTCAGTCCATGGGGCCAGTTAGGGTGCAACACTATCTTAGCCATTGACGATGCTTGAAGCCCCCCAATGCACACTATTCGATATTTCAACCATTGATGACTCGGAAGGGGAAGAGTGTGATATCGAGAATCAGTGTCCAAAATGTTTTACTTGGTTTAGGGTGATTATGTTCGTCTGTTTCTTTTGAATTGCCTTACTTCATTTTCTGTGTCCACACAATCTGTGTTGGGTTGCATGGTATAAGTTTGTCCTCCAGATTTCTGCACATGCAACTAATTCCCGTTTGCATTATAAATTTGTCCTTCATATGCGTAAAATACATTATTAGTCATTGTCCGCAACGTAATGTACACCCTTATCATTTCTAACAGTTATATTGTATTGATGTTATGCACATCAACAACTTAAGTTAGGTTGAATGTCCACAACCACGGAATGATGTTTTACAAGGAAGCATAACCTCAAATGGTTTTGGGTGAGCTTAAGAAGGGAGGACATTAGAGGAATTTTGTAGTTTGAATTTGGGGTTTTAACGAGATTTTGCATAATTGTGAAAACTATAATTGATTGATAACATGGACATTGATATGTTAGAAACACAACATCCTAACATTAAACGAATTTTAAATTACCACAAAATAACAACATTCAGATAATATGTTATGCCACTAGAAATTTGGTTTTAGATGGACATACTAGTACGTACATACCCCCAATTGATAGAGCAATTAACAAGGACATAAATAGAGAAATTAGGGTGTGTAATTTCAAAACAAATGAAGGAACATAATGACCCTAAACCATACAAAACACTCGAGACATTGGTTTTCAATATCACACTCATCACCCTCTGAATCACCAAGGGTTTCGAAATTGATGCAAGTGCAAAGGGGGGCTTTGAAGTATCGCCAAAGGCGATGTCTAATACTTCATCTGCCGTTGCTTCAGCTAAATCGAATGAACTTGAATCATCTAGAAAGTCTTCCATGGTTTGTAAACCTTCCCAGTAATCACCAACAGCTATTTCAAATAATGAAAGTGCAAATTTTATTTGCTGAGTATTGGAAGGTGTGGATCGAAGAAGGGCACAAGCTTCTTGAATGCTTCCTAATGTTACAGCTAAGTGTATGCTCTCCAGATAATGAGCGGCAAGATTATGGGAAAGAAAACTATGCCAGAACAAAGAACGGAAAGCCGATGACGGTAGAATGAGCTCTGGATTTAGCTCAAAGTTCAAAAGCGACACACTTTTTAGGATAATATCAGTCCTACATAAATCCCTTCCAAGACGAGACATACACATGAAATGACTTATGTCTTCTACAATGTCTTTACCAAGACAGAGTAAGATAGAGACCAAAACGTGAGAAGGAAGGTTGTGTAAACCCGTCTGAGAATTTACACCTGTAGACATAGGTGATTTTCAGGAGTAAATTTAGATGATTTTAGCATGTACCATATAAAGGGAGAGGAAAACGATTTACCTAGAAATGGACAAGAAGTTAGTGGGTAATTAAACTCGAAAAAGGTATGTAATTTGGTTGAATTGTAACTAATTCGTAGATATGATGTTAAGATAAGTATTGTTATATCATAGGGACAAGTACAAGTACCACCTCTACTCTTAGTAGAGGTTAATGAATTGACATTAGCTTAAAAAGGCAGAGAGAGAGTAGTGCTATGGGTGGACGGTATGATGGAATGTCAGCAAAATTACCATCACATTTATTGTCAATTGACCCTTTCTATGCAAGAGGCGTAGTTCTCATAACCCATCACTATTTACAAAAATTTTTAAATAAAACTTTAAGGATGATGGACATCGAAAACAAATTTGAAGTGGGTTAATTAGTCACATCGGTTAAAAATTTGGAAAAGGCAGGCATGAAGGAAACAACAACATGTACTATACGTTGAAACTGCTCCAACAATCAAATCACAATTAATATTGTTGGTTAAAGATAAGCTGCACGACCCGTAGGTTATTTCCATTTACAAAGTTTGAGAAGGGACATTCAAGCAATCCGAAATAAAAAACGTCCATAAGAGCACCCAAAAAATGGGTAACCAAAAGTACATTGGGATAAAGCATAACAAAATATCGTCCATAAGGAAATAAAAAGTACTACAGATAAGGACGTCTACCGGCAAATCAAAAACATATGTGATTCTTATATAGGATTCTTGCAAGTCGTTCGCTTATGGCCAAGATCTTTGCATCGGGTACATCTTTGGGATTTCCCCTGCGGAAGAAAACAATTGAAAATTAAGATATTAGATGATAATTTAGAAATTGAAGTAGTTAAATTCAAAGACGTGGACAACTCACACTATATTCTCCTCTCGATGGAATTCATAGTTTCTGAGGCCTACCCAATGACCTTTTTGTCTTGAGGGGTTTTAACTCAACATCTTTAATGTCATCTGGAATGTTGGAGTCCCTCTTGTTGGGGACAAGATAAAATACACCTTCATACAAACTTCGCCAAGAGTCGACCGTGTACCACTTGGAAACCAATGAATAAACATTAATGTTATTTATACCAACAACAACTAAGACATGGCAGCAAGGCACGTGAACCACATCGAAAACCTTACAACTACATGTCTTTTCCTGTAGGTCAACTTGAAAAACACATCCATCTCCATCGTTGACTTGAAAATCCAGGGTGACGACGAAAGAACCGCACATTCTGTTGCTGCACGTAATTGATCAATTAGAATATCTTCAATCACGGGTGTGCAGACGGTTGTGGTTTTCAAAATTTTAGTCCTCCTTAAATAAAACCAACACATGAGCATGGCTCGCATAAACTCAACCATTGAAACAATTAAAAATGACATTGCTTTTCCAATAACAACATTTAAGGACTCAGCTATGTTTGAGGACATAATGTTATATCGTTGACCATGGAAATGAGACAAAGCCCAATATGAGAATTCAATGTCTTCTAGATATTCAACACAACTAGGGCTGTGTTGTTTGATTTCGAACATCCAATGCCTAAAATCACCAATTGTGAAAGACCTAGCAGCCTTTGAAACTAAAACAACTAAGCCGAGAGACTTGAATCTATGATTGATATTTTGGAATAGGTGAACAGCGCACGCTCCATGTTGGGCAAGGGGGTAGATTTTCTTGAGAACTGAATAAATAGCAGAATGTCTATCTGAAATGAAAACTAGTTCCCTCTAGTCATGGACAAATGATTTCAACTCACTTAAGAACCATGTCCATCCAGCTTCATTCTCTCCGTCCACGACACCGAAACCTAGAGGGAATATTTGCAAATTACCATCATGTCCACTAGCTGTCATCAAACAACCTCTAAATTTTCCATTCAATTGAGTTCTATCGATAATTATAACCTTCCTTATGAAATTGTACCCCTTTACATATAGATCAAAAGCAAAGAAAAGATATTTGAAAACCATATGACCATCCTTGGTGGGTGACTTTTCGACCTTGTAAATTGTGTCGGGGTTAGATTGACATAACAAATGGAGATACATGGACAAAAAGATGTAGCTTTCTTCATTTATCCCTCTTGCACGATAAAGAGCCAATTCTTTAGCATTCCAAGCCTTAGGGTATGAGATAATTACATTCATTTCTCACAAAACAATTTCAGGAATTTCACAAGCTCGTGGACTAGTCTTCCCATTTTCAAATTTGCCACTAAGAAAGTCTGCAAGTATCTCAGCAGTTACATTTTTTGAATTGGGATCTTGCCTTTACATCACATGTATGCTTCAACTCTGTCTTGCGGACTTCGACCTTAGCTTCGTCTGATCCAACTCTTGCAAATATCCTCCATTTATAATCTATAGCACCACAAACAGCTACAACGCTTTTTGAATATGACTTTTGGATCTTGAAATGAAACAGTCTTTTAATAGCATACAAAGCAACTGCATGCTTAAAATCTTTTTTGTTGTCGAAAACCCTTCCAATAAATATAGCATCATCTTCTTTCCTTAAATCTATGTTTGCGTTGTCCCCACTACCAGATCTTACCTTGTCCTCAGGGGACTGATGGGCACCGGTATCTGCGGACGTCCTTTGGTACATTGAAATGGATCCCAATCAGGAGGATATTCTCTGTCTATTAAATTTGTCCAATAATCAAAGTCATACGAATTACCTGAGCCTTCATTCTTGGACAAATCGTCTCCAAAATCTAAATTGTTTGTTTGAACATCTGGTGGCATTAGTGTTGGCTTTTTGAGTCGTGGAAAATCTTCTTGCAAACTAATTTCTTGGCCATCACTAAAACAATCACTTTGGATCACCCGTTTTTCATTCCTTGCAACGTACAAGGCTTCTGCTGGGGCAACTTGCTCCAACATGTCATCGTCTTCAATTGAAGTAGGCACATATGATTCTTCTTCCCACAAGACGAGTGGATGGTTGGACAATGGGCATTTTTCAAAAGAAAAGTATAGGTTCATACCCTCAGATTTCGCTAATAATGTTTTAAAATTTTTGAAACCATTATCGTTTGCGACTTGCACTGGTGGCATATTCACTTGAGTAAATGCAGAGGATTGCAGAGGGGACCAATATGCAAGTGATGGAATATAATCATGGTAGTTGATTGAAAATTCTTTCATTACTCTGTCCTCAAAGGCTTTGAAACATGTAATACCTTGGAGACCAACTCATCTACCGAACTGCTCTTTCATGATCTTAAAGTACCAAACGTCGGAGTCAGTGTATTCCTATTCGCCATCTATTATTAAAACTGAGTTCTGCATCTGAAGAAAACAAAAAGGAAGTCGTCAACATTCAAGAGAGGTTTAAGTAGGGACTTCAAGGTGAGACTTGGTTTCATAAGAGCAGCTCCAATGGAGGCTCTTAATAGAGGTTCTTAGTATTTAATGGGTTTTAATTAAAGCAAAAATGGGTGTAAATGTGTAGAACCGTCTCTTAATCAAGAGATTTAAGATTCTTTAAGAACCGATGACGTGTCACTTCCTTATTGGTAGAATGGTTTTGAGCCTCTCTTAGTCTTGTAAACATGTCTCTTACTTAATCAGCGTTGAAAGATTGGTCTGCAATTAGTCTTCCAATTATTGTTTTTCTTGGTGAGCCTTCTATTTTTTATTTGTATGATGATGTTTGTAAATCAGTTATTCTAGATTTTGGGTTGGTCTATATTAGCATGAATCATGTGATCAGTTTAAATTAAGTGTTAACCCATAAATTCATTACACCCAACTTCTTTATACTAACAAAGCAATATCTCAGGAAGTCGGCAACAATATCCATAGATGATTTTTTTACTTGACTGCAGAAGGTCAGGTAAGACATATATATTTTAATATTACTCTTATAATCTCTGTTGTGTGGACGTTCTCTTCTCTATTTCTAAACTTTCATTGTCTTCTTTAAGGCTGAATTGAGAGATACAAATCCAGGAAATGCACTTCTTGAGGGAAACTCATCTTCAGATTTTCAAAAGTTTTCTTCTGTCCATCTTTCCTTTTGCTCGAAAACGTTATTATGGTTCCTTGTTTGTTTCTAGTATCGTGGAAATGCAGGAAGCCATGATCTTCCTTTCTTTGTTGAAACACTGGAAGCCTTGACTAAATTAACCAAAGAAAGTTATTTTCTCTAAGCAAGTCTGAAGGACATTTCTCAAAGCATGAATATCTATCTATATATAACTATGTTCTTTTGTTTGTCTCTCATTGTTTTGGTACTGCAGATGTTCAAAATGATCAAAGTTACAACCTCTTAATGTTTAGTTAGTTTGAATTCACTTGTGAATCAACTTGCTGCTTTGTGATAAATGCTTGTAGATGTTGATTATAACTACGTTCTTACAGTTTCAGTGTTAGCTTAATGAATGAGTTTGTTGCTTTGTGAATGTGAATGTGCATAATACATAATGCAGAATGCAGAATATCAAATTGCAGGTTTGGATATTCCTATTGGACAACACATTAGTTGCAGGTTTGGAAAAATCTTCTAAGGCTATGTTCTGAAATCTCTTTCGTATCAATACAAACACAAATAATAGAAGCTATGTTCTAAGGCTATGGTCTAATGTTATGTTCTGAAATCTTCTAAGGTTATATTCTGAGCTTTAACATCTTTTTATCAATTGACTTACACAAGCAACCGCTTTGTAATATTCTGTCGACACCACTTGTAATTTTATATACTTGTAATGATATTACTTTGTCTATACAAACACATACAATACTCTTCTCCCATTCTTCACTCAAGAATAATACTCTTCTTTCCTCCAAAAACACTATTATTTCTCCAATTTTAACTCTCATTATTTTTAACAAAACACTTTTTTCCTCTAAAAAACACAGTATTCGTATAACAAGATATCACAAACAATGACATCATCTTCCCATAAATTTTTTTTTTTTAATTTTAAGAACCCAAGTTGGGTTCTACCATTGGAATCCCAAAAAAATTAAAACCCATAATAGAGTTCTTAACTTTTAAAAAATCATTATTTACATTAAAAAAATGTTAAGAACCCCTAATGGGGTTATAATGGTTGGAGGTGGTCTAATAAAAATTACATGTTGCTTTAATATTGAAAACCTCGAACATAGAAAATGGAAGAGCAAGTTTACGGGAAAGAAGAAAAAAAGATTAGAGAATAAATGAGTTTCTACTCCATCCTTTCCAAATAAATAACAACGATTTGGATATATGGGCGCCAAAACTTTTAAGTTTTCCAAATAATTAGTAGTCTTAAAATAATGACTTAAGCTATGGTAATTTTGTGTCCGAATTGGCACTGTAAATTTACTTTTATAACCCTCGTTAGATAGAAGAAATTGTACTCCACTGACACTTTAATCGAGGATTTCGAAACCCAGTTTATGTACTACAAATAATTACTACTAAAACTACCTACTCACAAATCACACCTCTCTCTTCCATACCTTCACTCTTGTGAACCTCAAACAAAATGAGTTCACGCTGCAATAGTTCTAGTACAGATTCCTCAAAGAAAATAAGATTTCCAAATTCATGCCACTGTGGGAGGAGAGTTCGAAAATTCACATCTTCAACAAGAGATAACCATGGCCGTCCTTTCTACAAATGTGAATCCGTGAAAAAAGTATATTTTTCAATAACATTTTAAATACAGTTTTTTAGAACTTATCAGTCTACGGTTGTTTGTTAACAAGACCACTTATTCAAATGGGTTGAAAAAGCAGTGTGTGAGGAGGTTGAGGATATGATGCCCAAAATGGAGGACCAAAATTCTAAGATTGAAACTGAAAAAAGAGAACTAAATCTTCTGAATGGGGAAGTGAAAGAGATGCAGAAGACTGTGCAAAGGCTACGCTCACAAAATGGAAAAGATGATGATTTTGTCACTCTGTTTGTCCTTAGCGGCGGTTACAATTGCGTGCCTCTAAAAGAGATGGACGTCGACTATGAAGCATGGAAATGTAGTCAAATCTATTCTTTAATTTCATGTCTATGTAATATTACGAATTTTCGCATTCGATCTATCCCTATTTCTTATTTTTGCCTATCCCACTCCCTACTGAATAATGTTAAACAAGGGAAAATGTCTAAGTGTCCATGTCCTCGAACAAAGTCCTTATCTGTTTACGCCATCTAGTTATAAATATCAATACTTAACTTAAAATGTCCACGCATGTTGATGTTCTACAATGATGGATGTACATGTATGGATCATCATTAACTTTCTATCGTATGTCCACGTCCATGACGGTTGAATGTTTTAAAAAATTCTAAATGTGAAAATGTCCACGTCCACTGCTACTATTTTTAACACGGTTGACTATCGCTGCCCACGTCCAGGTACATATCACATACTTGCCCACGACCAATCGTCTACGACAACCAGGAGAACATTAACATGCCAATTTAGACATTGTCCACTATTGATTTTTGAAATGACGAATGTCGACGTGCACGTCAATGTCCACAAGCACCATTACCTAATTGTACACCTCAATGTCAAAGCAGTAGTGTCCTATCATTACCTAATTGTACACGTCCTCAAGTTAGGTTCAACCATGTTGAAAAAAGTTTCCCCTATTCTTCCACGTCCTCATGTTATAAAAATCACTACTTATCCTAAAATGTTCATGTCTATTGATGTTCTCCAATGATGGATGTACACATCCACATCACGAACTTATCGTATGTCCACGTCCACGACGGTTGCATGTTTTTATAAGTCTGAATGTCAGGAGAACATTAACATGCCTATCTTGACAACGTACACTATTGATGTTTTAAAATGATGAATGTCGACGTGTTCGTCCATGTCCACATACACCATTATCTGGGGCTATCGTTACCTAATTTTTCGCGTCCTCAAGTTAGGTTCGACCATATTGGAAAAAGTTTCCCCCGTTCTTGAATGTCCTCATGTTATAAAAATCACTACTTATCCTAAAAGATCGACGGCTATTGATGTTCTCCAATGATGGATATACACATCCACATCCACATGACAAACTTATCCTATGTCCACGTCCACGACAGTTGCATGTTTTTAAAAAATTTGGATATGCGAATGACAACGTCTACCGCTACTGTTTTTAAATGAAGAATGTCGATGCCGAATGTCCACGTACATATCACAAACTTGCCCACTTGCATTCATCTACGACAACCCTGAGAACATAAACAGATAAGGACTTTGTCCGCGTGCACCATTGATGTTATAAAATGAGGAACGAAGGACGTGCACATCCATATCCACGAACACCAACTTATATATGGCCCTATCATTCTTGCACGTCATTCTTATCATTCTTATAAAAATCAGTACATAACCTAAATTGTCCAAGTCCATTGATGTTTTGAATGATGAATGTACATGTCCACATCTACATGAAAACGTCCACTATTGATGTTTTAAAATGAATATTGTCGACGTGCACACCCATGAACACAAAACCATTATCTGGGGTTATCATTATCTAATTGTTCATGTCCTCAAGTTAGGTTCAATCATGTTGTAAAAAGTTTCTCCATTCTTCCACATCCTCATGTTATAAAAAATACTATTTATCATAAAATGTTCACGTCTGTTGATGTTTTTCAACGATGAATGTACACATCCATATAACAAACATGCCATAAATATATCAACGTGGCATTAGTGAGCTAAAGTTTAAAAGACTATATGGGCTTTCGTAAATTTTTAGGCCCCTATTTCAGATAAACGTTAGAGATAATCGAAAATCGTAAATCCTAAATTCAAATACGCCTCGGATTCGCACCTTTTCACTGATTAGTAAAGACAGAGAAGAAGGAGCGTTGCTGTCTCTCGAGAAACTACAAATCATCGCCGGAAAATGACGAAGCGGAATCTCCGATTGAAGGAGTCATCTCTCGGAGACGATGCTGAGAAACTCTACGAGATTAAGATTCGAGATCTGGAG
>WJSH01004630.1:4097-17046 GCA_009757365.2 Lepidium campestre
AGGTTAAGTGCAATGATCACATCGATCCAAGCATTGAAAGAGATAAAGGTGAATACCACGATCCATTGAGGGATAGGAATCGAGAAGGAATAGGTTGGACTGTAGTTGACACATCCCAACTACAGACTAAGGAGCCGGACTCAATAGATACTCCTCAAAGATATTCATCCGCTGGCAGAGAAGACATACGTCTACTCTTTGACACGTCACCGACGGACCAGAATGAATCATGTTACGATTTTAAGTTTTGTCGATTCATGATTCAATTTTATACATCCTCGAATTTGAATCAGACCAAACCGAGCTTAGAGCTGAAAGTTATGGGAGTTACAAGTTGGCCAATCTGCAGTGCATCAAACTGCACGTCACGGCCAGAAACTGATCTTCCCAGCCCAACTGAAAGAATATCTGCACCTTCGACCACTTGGAGGATATTAGTAGGTCTCTTATGATTCCAGCAAGCCATAGAACTGAAGGGGATTCAATCGGAGCTTCAAGATACACCCTATTTTTTGAAGAGGGTCAAGCTGGTTCCACTCGCTGAACATGGAGTACGAATGGAAGAGATTAGTTGGAGACTTCCTAGTGAATGCTGGGGTTGTCTAGAGTGCAGGTTTGAGCTCCGCCTTGAAAGAAGCAACAAGGTTTTGCATCGAAGCCATGTACGAGATGTACAAGAAGGAAGAGCCGCCAAATCATTGCAAGATGTGCGGAGAAGATCCATGTTTGATTCGAGGACGAATCTTTCAAACAGGGAGGGATCAGATGCAGCGTGGCACCAAGAAAGCCATGGAATCACATGCCTTTATTCTGATGGGCCTTTTATCTTATTTGGTCTATTAATATGAGCTTTTTCAGTTATTTTAATTAAGGTATGTTTCTTAAGGCATTTTTTCCTTGTATTTTCGTGGGCACAATATGAAGATCCACTTTGAATCTTGTTTTTTAATTAGGGAATTAACATGCTCATAGCCCATTAAGTTTAGGGTTTCTAGAGTCCCCCTGGAAATACCTATAAATATGTAACCCCTTACATCAATAAAATTAGAGAGAGTTGAAAGAATTGAGTTGCTAAAAGCCTCTTGTGAGAGTTACACACAAAACCCTAGAGGGAGTACCTCTAAAAATCCTAGTCGTCTTGAGAGAGAATTTCAACGCCCATGAAGCCCTAGTTGCCGTTACTGGTTAGCCGCCGCCTTTAGGAGCCTTTCAACATGAACTTCGAGTTCTGTTGCAAGAAGAGATCTATGGCTTGATTCAATTCACCCATTGGATCTATCTATCCATCACCGCCACCACCTCTTTGTGCCGCCGCCGCCGTCTCTTCTCACCACCGCCACTGCCGTCAATTCGTGACTACCCCTTCACGCCGCCGTTGCCATTTTCATTGACGACGTCACCTCAAAATCCTAATTCTACTGAATCCCGTCAACACCGTTCTACAAGCTTCCGCCACCGTTCTTTTGACGTGTAACCACCGCCTCTGATCAGAAACTCTAATCTCGTTTCTGCGCTACACCAAAATTCTACCAATATAGAGTGTCAAGTCTTCCAAAGTCTACCATGAAAGACTTTAAAGTCTACCATGAAAGACTTTAAAGTCTACCACACTTCAACCGACAGTATACCAAATTAGGAATTTTGTACTCAAATCATAACACTAAAGTTTACCACAGTGACTTGTTAACTTTACCTAAGTCTACCATGAAGGTCTTCAAAGTCTACCACACATGAACCTATAGTACACCAAACTAGACATTTCGAGCTTGAAATGGACTACACAAAACTCTACCAAGGTAGAATGTCAAGTCTACCAAAGTCTACCATGAAGGACTTTAAAGTCTACAATACTTCATTGTTAAGTCTGTCAAGGTAGCTATTTCAACCTGAAATCTATACTCGATAGTCTACCAAACTATCTTGTAAATTTTACCACGCATAGGATAAAGTCTACCACGCTTCAGCTCGTTTAGTTTGGTAGTCTTCATTAATGACATTTTCGTTATTACATTTTTTTTACCAAAGAAAAAAAGGTAAACTTGTATTTTAAAACTTTGAAGACTATTTGAGTAATTATGGAATAACATGCACTATATAAATAATTAATACATTTCATGAACTATATTAGTAAATCACCCTAATTTAGTCTATTATTTATATCATAATTGTTACATAAACATTATATGATATTATAATAAAAAACTTCTGATTTTTTATTTAACACAACAACATTTTCACCCGTAATCACTAAATTTTTAGATTTTAAATTTGTAGATAAACGGAAAAACCTTATTTATATTAGAATTTATATTACTAAGAGATTTATCAATTATTTTAATTAATATATTATTTCAATATAAAATAAGAATTAATTTTTCCAAGCAACCCGTGCTCATTTAAAATTTTCATTACTTTTTTTTTTGCCGTCCCAAATTTTATTCATGAAATTTTAGAAGTATAACAGATTAGGTCAATTACAACAACAAAATTACACGTAATCTTAAGCATAGTGCTAGAAAAGATATAACCTTCGGGAATGTGTCTAACGATGAAGATGAATAAGTGGACACATGTTATTCTTCCAACTTCCGTCGCACAAGAGCTTAATTCCAATAAATTGGTTATCGCCAGAAAACCTATCTTAGCAATGAAAGTATTTACTCATCGGTGATGACTAAAACGGGTAAAAATTATATGTTTAATACAATTTATTTTATATATTTATTGTTCACTTAGAGATATATTTTTTCCGGTCCATTTCATATTATAAATTAAATGATGTTAATATTTAGAATTAATATTATTAAGATATTTATTAAAAATTTAGCAATCTATATTATTTGTTTATAGAATAGACAATGTTTTTTATCTAACCAGTATTGATTTACAATTTTAATTATTCAAATTTTTTGTTTAAACATTTGATACATTAAATATAATAGTTATTGTACGACCTCAATACTATATATTTCAACGACAAAATATCATTAAATTTATTCTTATTCTTAATAATATTTATAACAAATTTATGACACACAAAATTTTAATAATAAATTCGTAATATATTTATTCTTAAAAATATTAATTTTTAAATTTTTATTATTTTCATTTGGTCCAAATTGATTATTTTAGTTTTAGCCAGACTTTTTATGTTAATTTTGGCGAGTGTTAATAACCCAGAAGTTATTAACGTCTCCTTTCAGCATTTCCCCAAATAGAGTGACTCCAGAAGAAGATCAGCC
Source organism: Lepidium campestre (assembly GCA_009757365.2). Classification (NCBI taxonomy): domain Eukaryota; kingdom Viridiplantae; phylum Streptophyta; class Magnoliopsida; order Brassicales; family Brassicaceae; genus Lepidium; species Lepidium campestre. Next base: position 7,340 of record WJSH01004630.1, read on the forward strand.
ACACAAGCTTAAGGATGCTAGCCTTATTCCAAATACCTAAGTCTTTTAGTCCCAGTACACCCTCTCTCTTGCTTGTAGTAACATTGGTCCAAGATACTTTTGCATTGAAAGATCTTTCTAAATTACATTTCTACATGAATTTATTACAGAGAGAATCAATCTCAGACACACAAGCTTTGGGGATGATAAAAGTAGTACACCAGAAGTTTGTGATCCTTTATATCAGACCCAAAACCTGTCCAATTTCCCTCAATTGTAGGAAGAAAGCTGAGATGCCTCAGTAGAAAGTTAAAGAACTTAAATGGCTTAGCACCTTAGAAAAGAAGAGCCCACTTCATTTTCAACAAACGAGGGGTGTGATCTGAGAAATCTTGAGGTAAGAACTCTGCCACGCTGTCAGGAAAAACCTCAAACCACTTGTTATTAACCGAAGAACGATCTAGTTTCTTTGCAATAGGGTTTGAAGGTTGGTTATTAATCCAAGTAAAACGATTGCCATGGTATCCAAGGTCTAATAATACCATATTTAGAATAAAATTAGACATCTCAACCATGTCATAAGTTAGATGATTAATAGAGGCTGATGAGTGTTCATCATGATGAAACAATCTATTGGAACAATCGAAAGATATCAAGATGAAGAACCCAAAAAGAAGAGGAAACAGAGTCGTAGAAGAACTACTGCGCTTAAACAAAGAGCCCTTCTATCTTGTGTACGATCCAAGAAGGGATTGTTACAAACGTTAACTCTGCAAGTCAGAATCTTTACACAAAGATCTTGAGTCTGTTGGCTCAAGAGAAAACAGAATGAATCACGATGATTCAAAGCAAGAAGATGGAACACAGATCGAAGAAGAAGAAGATTAGGATTTTTTTTGTAAAAACTCGATTCATCTAAAGATGAAGAAGAATCAATCTCTCTCTGAGATTTTCTCTTCCTTGGTTCTTCTTGTTCTCGATCCTCTCTTCTGTTTTATAGACTCATCTTTTATTCTGAAACCAAATTGTAATGTTGGTTTAAATTAAAATCTTGGTCAGATTCCAGTTAAGTCATAACCGATCGATTTTTGAAACATATCTAACATTCCCCCTGTTTCTAAAATAAGATTACTCAACGTTAATGTCTGTTAAGACTTGAATCAACATTATTCTTGAGACAAACGAACAAAATAATTTAAAAGAAAACTCTTTTAATCTTAACATCATTTATAGTTACTACATAATCTTTATTCAATTAGAAAGTTACACATACATAAATCTTCTCTTCTTTGACAGAGAGATTCACATGTCTTTCATGATCAAACTTTTACTAAGTTTGATGCTCAATTGAATAATACATAACTCTATTAAGCTTCATAACTTCTCTTCGTTTAACCTTTAGAACCATTTCAATCATGTAGATATTCAATGGTAAGGAGCCCGAGATGTTCTGTGCTGAAAGTCATTTCAAACTTATATCCTTTGCAGTGTCTTGAACTACACGTTCACACAAGGGTTTGGTTAATGGATCAACTATATTTTTCCCAGACTTGACATATTCAAGCGATAATACACCGGTTTCCAACAAACCTCTTACCACTTTATGTCTCATCCTAATATGCCTTTTCTTTCCATTATAATGCTTGTTTAAAGCCATAACAATTGCTGCCTGAGAATCACATCTCAATGAAACAGATGACAAATCTTTTCCAAACATAGGCAGATCCGCTAGAACGGTTATTAACCATTATGCCTCTTGTCTAGCCAACTCTAAGACAACCAATTTTGATTCCATTGTGGATCTGGTTGTACATGTCTGCTTGTTGGACTTCCAGATAACAACTCCACCTGCAAGTGTAAACACAAATCCACTGGTTGAATTTACCTCGTCACTATTTGTGACCCAATTTGCATCATAAAAGGCTTCTAAGACACATGCTGAACCCGAGTAATTCAGAGATCAATTGATCATTCTTTTCAAATATCTCATCAAATGTTCAACTACCTTCCAATGATCTGAGCTTGGATTTTGAGTATATCTGCAAAGTCTACTCATAGTGTAAGCAATATCAGATCTTGTACAATTCATTAAAAAATCACACTACCTAGTACTTTTGCATAATCTCCTTTCTTACACTTTCACATATGTTCTTGCACAAGTGAAAAGAATGATCATAAGGAGTCTTAGAAATGGGTTTATCCCAGTAATCAAACTTCCTTGGAATTTTTTCGATATAGTGAGACTGAGACAAAGCAAATCCACTCTCAGTTTTAGACACCTTTATTCCTAGAATGACATCAACTTCTTGAAAATCCTTCATACTGAATTTAGACCCGAAAAACTACTTGTAGACGTTTGCATGCAACTCTTGACCATGCAGCATCAAGGGTGCCAAAATAATTGACTAAAGTGGCCGAGAACTGCTAGACCCTACCTCTCGCGTATCGACAACGAATTTTAATCCCTTTTTATATAAATGTGAATATCATTAGATGAAATATTACAATCTTCGGTTAGTCAATTGATGAAGTAACTCCTTAAGCGATATAAATCTCGAATTAATTTTGCGTTTTAGCGCCTGAGTTTATATGGAACAACTCGCAAAACTTGGAAGCCATAAATTTGAGCCTCGTCGTAACCAGGGTAACAAATACCTATACCTCTAACTCCATCATTTTCATTGTGTTTGTCAGTTCAGAGGCGCCATCTGATAAAGAAAAACGTAACCAAGAGAATTAAGAGAAAGAGAGAAGAGATTAACAGACTTCGAAACAACTGCTAACTAATGCAAAGATCCGATTTACCTTCTTAAGAAACAAGATGTTAACTCAGAAATAATTGAATAAGAACTTTCATTAAACTTGTGAATGCATAATCTAGAAAACGAGGCTAAAAATTCCCTTATATAAGAGAAGAAATAAGAAAAACAAAAGGGATAAGTTCAAATCCTAACAACCTAGATTTGCAGAATCAAACTTTCGTAACAACTCTGGATTCTCGTCTATCAAGTAACAAGCTCTGTCACGTGAGAATAAATCCTATAACAAATCCCCTATGCTTGAAAGAACCTTGTCCTCAAGGTTCAAAGGAAGGATACTTCTGCTGAAGATCGAAAAGGAATTCCCAAGTAGCTTCACTTTCATCTTGATGCACCCATTTGACGATGACCATTGTCACAGCTCGACCTTGTCGTTGTACCATTTTCCGTTCAAGGATGCGATCTGGAGCTTTAAGTAACACGTCAGAGATAACTGATGGTAAGGTGGTAGAGGATGGGACATTACCAATGAGAACTTTCAGTTGCGAAACATGAAAGACGGGATGGATGAGGGAAGAAGCTGGAAGCTCGACCTTGTAAGCAACATGTCCACATTTGTCAATGATTCGATAAGGACCAAAATATCGCGGGCTCAACTTCTGGTTTGATCGAGAAACTACATACTTCTATCGATAAGGCTGCAATTTGACATACAAATAGTCGCCAATGTCAAACTCACACTCGGAACGATGCAGATCGGCATTCTGTATCATCCTTTGTTGAGCTCGTAATAAATGAAACTTCAAGATCGCTATCATGTTCTAACGTTCCTGTAAGTTTTTGGCAACCACTGCCACTTTTGATTCACCAGGTAAATACGGAAGATGTATTGGAGGTGGTTGTCCATACATAGCTTCAAAAGGAGTGAGTTGTGTAGAAGTATGAAAATTGGTGTTATACCAATATTCAGCAAGGGGCAGCCACTTACTCTGTTTGACCATCACTTTGAGGATGATAGGCGCTGGAAAAATTCAGAGAAACTCCCTGCAATTTAAACAATTCCTGCCAAAACTCACTGAGGAAAAAGGTGTCGCGATCGCTAACTATCGATCTTGGACAGCCATGTAACTTATAGACATTGTCGAGGAACACTTGAGCCACACTAATTGCCATATATGGATGACTAAGAGCCATAAAGTGAGCTCCTTTACTTACCTATCCACGACAACAAAGATGACTGTTTGTTCAAACGAAGTCGGTAATCCTTCGATGAAATCCATGGATAAGTCAATCCATAAAGCTTCAGGAATGGGAAAAGGCTGCAGCAAGGCTGGATAAGCTGAACGATCGTACTTACACCTCTGGCATACATCACATCGTCGAATATCGTCTTGAATATCTTTAGACATACCCTTCCAATAGAATAATCCCTTAACCTTTTGGTGTGTTGCGTCGCAGCCAGAATGTCCACCAGAACATGTATTGGCGTGTTTAAACGCTGCTCCAACAAGTACTTGAGGCTTCTCTGATCTGTTTTAATTATAAAGTGAGAAGGAAGCAAGTAATGTCTTCATTTTTGCACCGAAAAAACCACTGCAAGCAACTCTTTTTCATAGATGGACAAGAGCAATTGTTTTCCCTTCAATTGACGACTTATGTAAGCAATCGGATGGCCACTCTGCATCAAAACTGCACCTATTCTATTTCCACTAGCATCAGTCTTCACGACAAAAGTTTGATCAAACAAGGGCAAAGCTAATACCGGAGCTTCGCAAAGCGCCTTCTTTAAGCTATCAAATGCAAGCTGAGCTTCTTCAGTCCATTCAAAAGCATCCTTCTTTGTCAAAGATGTTAAAGGATGTGCAATAGAACCAAAGTTCTGAACATATTTGCAATAATAGCTAGCTAAACCTAAGAACCCTCTAAGTTCCTTAACGGTTTTAGGTTGTTCCCACTGCATCACAGCTTTAACCTTTTCTGGATCTGTAGAAACTCCTTCACCTGCGATATAATGTCCCAAATATTCCACCTCTTTCACAGCAAACTCACACTTACTCCTCTTAGCAAATAGCTTGTGTACTCTTATCAACTCAAATACTTTCCGAAGATGTAGAATGAGTTCGTCCAAATCAGAACTGTAGACAATGATGTCATCAAAGAAAATGAGTACAAACTGCCGCAAATAAGGTCTGAAAAAGGGTATTCATTAAGTCTTGGAAAGTGATTGGAGCATTAGTTAATCCAAAGGGCATCACCAAGTACTCATAGTGTCCGCTATGAGTTTTAAATGCTGTCTTATGTATGCCAAGAGGATCCATGCGAACCTGATGATAACCAGCCCTTAAATCAATCTTGGAAAACCATCTAACACCACCTAACTCGTCCAAGAGATCCTCAATCAGCGGAATTAGAAATATGTTTTTGACAGTAAGGTTGTTCAACCTTCGATAATCCACACACAATTGCCAACTACCATCTTTTTTTTTGACAAGAACAACGGGAGAGGCAAAGGGACTGCAGCTAGGTTGAATGACCCCACTCGTGAGCATCTCCTCTACCATCTTATCAATTTTGTTCTTCTGATACAAAGCATAACAGTAAGGTCGTTGATTAACGGGGTTTACTCCGTCCACCAAAGGGATTCTGTGATCGTGAACACCTCTTGAAGGTGGCAGTGACTTCGGCTCATCAAAGAGTGCTTGAAACTCGTTTGTTACAGCTGTAATGAGGGGTTCTTCGTGTTTCTCTACCTGATCCACGACAACAGCAAAAGATATTGTGCTGCAATTTACTGAAATTTCCTGCGTACACACCATAGCATATTGATCTTCCTCTTCCTGTTTTTTTTATTATATTTTTTAACATCTTCACCTCTTTAACCGATCACTGATTCAAACTGTGTAACACCACTCGTTTACCATTCAATTTAAATCACATCCTCAGAGTAGTAAAATTCCACCCAATCTCGCCTAAAGTGCACAACCATTCAACACCCATTACCACGTCACAACCAGCCAATGGAATGATCATAAAATTGTTCTCGAATGAGTGATGTTGATAGTTCCAAGTGAATTTGTTAATCTTGCCATGTATATGTAACCTGCTCCAATCTGCAACTGTTGCTTTGGCATTACTCATTGATTGAATATCACACTTAAGTCCAACTGCAACCTTTGGATCAATGAAGTTATGTGTTGATCCGGATTCTATCAGAACAAATAAAGGTTGTTTCCCATGAATTCCTTTAACCTTCATTGTTCTAAAGTCCATGATACCCGTGACAATACATACTGAGATATGCGGCTCATCAGCCCTCCTATCATCGGATTCATCGTCTTCAGTCTAAAACCCGTCGTCACCAGCTTCAACATGAAACAGCTGTGCCTTCTTGTGAGTTAAGTAATGATCTGGAGTATACTTTTCATCACAAAAGTAACAAAGTCCTTTGGCCCTTCGTTCATTTCATGAACTCAGTTGCGAGAGTGGTTCGAGGCCTGTTAACTTTATCTGACATAGTAGAAACATCTTTCTTAGGCCCATAATCTTTTTGTAACTTACCATCTCCTTGCTAGATCCGTATGCTGTTGAGTTTCTTGAATTAGACCATGAATTCGAAGACTTGGAATGAGGATGAGCTTTCTCGTAAAGTCTACCCAACAAGTGGCAATGCCACACTGATTGAGATTGAAACATCCGTACATGCATCTGAGTATCTTGTCTTAAGCCCACCAAATAAACATTGACAAGGTACTTCTCTAGAAACTCCACTCGAGTTTTAATATCTTCGAACTTAGCGTGATACTCTGCGATTCCATTTGTTTCTCTCAAACTTTTCAACTCAGCGATAAGATCATCCGTGATTTCCTCAAACCTTTCAGTTATCAATATCTTGTAAGCCTCCCAATTACAAAGAACTCCAGTACCTATCCCTGATTGGATGAATTAAAGATGCCACATGGCAGCTTCTCCATCAAAGTGAATGGAAGCTAACCTAACCTTTAAATTTGCAGGAGTTAAATCGACGTCGAAAAATTCTTCAACCTTATAGACCAACTCTTGCATACCACGACCATCAAACCGCGGAAACTCAACTTTCCCAATCTGGTAATTCCGGAGTAAGGACCAGATAACGGAACTAGCGCAGCGTCCCCTTCTTCAATACACGGTCTATCCAGCGGTCTAGGAGGGTTCACGTTTTGCTCTGTTTCAGCAACGGTAGACGCAGAAACCGGAGCAGGTACCGCCAAACGCACCATCTCAATCACGTCAGCTAGACTCTTGTCAATATGCTCTCTCATACTTACACCTTGATCTGCTATTATCTTCTCAAGTGCATCAAGTCGAGATTCAGTAGACTCCTCTGTTTCAGTGTTTTTAGCGGAAGACATCGATCTAGTTTTAGGCATGGTTAGGTCCAAGAAAAGTATGTGCTCTGATACCTTTGATAAAGAAAAACGTAACCAAGAGAATTAAGAGAAAGAGAAAAGAGATTCATAGACTTCGAAACAACTGCTAACTAAAGCAAAGATCTGATTTACCTTCTTAAGCAACAAGATGTTAACTCAGAAATAATTGAATAAGAACTTTCATTAAATTTGTGAATGCATAATCTGGAAAACAAGGCTAACAATTGCCTTATATAAGAGAAGAAATAAGGAAAACAAAAGAGATAAGTTCAAATCCTAACAAACTAGATTTGCAGAATCAAACTTTCATAACAACTCTCGATTCTCGTCTATTAAGTCACGATCTCTGTCACGTGAGAATAAATCCTATAACACCATCAAAGCCCGGAGACAAGCTCACAGCACCAAGATGAAATGACTGTATTCAAACACCTTTGATTTTAATTAATATCAACAAGAACTAAATACGACAGTGGACTAGTTGATTATCCATAGCTAGGCTCTCTGCAAGACACTGCTAAACCCTAATTATTGGTTGAACCCAAACTACTTATTCTAAAAGATAAGCGTGAAACATAAACCTGTAACCACAATGCCTTAGTGACAAAACAATTAATCAATGGGGAAAAAACTTAAAAAATACACCAACTAACCACAATGCCTTAGTGACAAAACAATTAATCAATGAAGAAAAAACCCAAAAAATACACCAACTAATATAACATTTGCCAAAATAATACACCAATTTTTTCGGCTCCCCCAAAAATACACAAACTTTTTATTGCTATTTTAATACACAAAATTTAAAAAAATAGAATTTAACCTGTGTCAGTTAACGCCGTTAAACAAATGTGACAAGACATTAAAACAATGTTACATTTATTAAATAAAACCCCATAAAAATTCATCAACTAAATAGTGTTTTTCAGAAAAATACACAAACTTTTTGCCTCTCCAAGAAATACATAAATTTTTTCCATTGCCATTTTACTACACAAAATTTCAAAAATTTAGAAATTAACAAATATTAGTAACTAAGGTATTTCAAAATTCAATGTTCAATGAATTCTATTATTAGTTTGTTTATTTTGAGATTTGTTTTCAACTATAAAAGATTACCAAAAGGATTTCTATTACACAATCATTATCATGCATTGTTTACTATATTCACAAGATATACTAAAATCAATAGTTTGTTGTTATACAATCATGATTTTACCGCTAAGATAATCTAAGATCTAGTTGAGGTGATCTGGGCTAAGGATTGATTGATCTAGGTTTTCGTAAGTCTTATGTCACTTGGATCAATCGATCCAATAATAAAATCGATCCATTTGTGCTTCCAGAAATTTTACGTAAACCTTTCAAAAGCTTAAAAACCAAGAAAATAGTACAAAAACGATTAAGTGACTTAAAACAAGACTTTAAAGCTAACCAAATATTCAAAATAAAGTTTTAAACTATGACTAAGACCATAAAAACGTATAATATCATAATTACAAAAGTTCATGTAGTTATTGGGAAGTAAAACAAAGTTGGTGTATTTTTTGGCAAAATTTAATTAATTGGTGTATTTTTATAGGTTTTTTCATTAAAAAAATTAACGCTATTTAACGTTTTGTCATATCCATTTGACACTGTTAATCTACCTGAGTTAAATTCAAAAATTTTGAATGTTTGTGTATTAAAATGACAATGAAAAAAAAGTGTGTATTTTTTTGAGGAAACAAAAAAGTTGGTGTATTATTTTGGCATTAGTTGATGTATTTTTTTGGATTTTTTCCCGTTAATCAATTATATGTAGGATGTAACCACCTTAGCTGCCAACCCCTTTTTCATGCTTAGACTTATTCTTATTCCCACTTAACTTCCGAACCCTGTTTTCGCATCTCTAAAAATTTAAGCAAGGCTTATCAACCATCCTAAAAGATTTTCATAAATAAAATCCATCATTAGTTTACATTGATTTGTTTAGAGTATCTAGCCTACTTGATTTTCTCATATGAAACTACAAATTTTAGGTTGTTAATTTTGGGATCCACAATACACGATAAGAGAGACAAGCTGATCAAACTTCGTTGGAGAAGAAACTCAAAGAACAAATGGTTCTGAGATTCTTCATCATTTGAATCATCGATGAACAAAGGCTTCATTTTCAGTATTTGGATAAAATTATAGATAATGAAAGGTCCAAAATATTAGACTCTTCCTCTCCGATTGAGAGGTCCAAAAATATTCAGAGAATCGCTGGGATTAATTCATGAAAACTCTATACTCCTTGGAAAGTTTTAGCATAAACAAGGATATCTCTGACAACGTATGGAATCAAAGCACATAACAAACATTATTCATTGTACGTTAACTAATTCCAATAATATTTTATCTGTGGAATCCACCCTCGGATTCAAAGGACAATATATACATAAAAGACAGTTGTTCTCTAACTACCGTCATTCATCAATGATTCCAGACTTCATATAGATATATTAAATAGTCACAAATTAACCGGAGAAACATACAATGGAAACATAAAGAGATATATTTGGGCATTAAGGTTCCTTTC
>WJSH01004650.1:30902-45061 GCA_009757365.2 Lepidium campestre
GATTGTCTTGCCTTGGAATCAATTGCCTTATCATTGAGCCCATAATTTCTGAATCGTTTGCCTTAGTTGTTTTTGTGCTCTGTTTTCATTTGCTTGCTCTGTTTTGGTTCATTGTTCTGTTTTTGCTTTGTGTTTTGTTAAGTTTGATCTTGTTAGTTGTTGTTTATTTGGTTCTTGTTTTATTTTAGTTTTGTGTTTCTGTTTTAGGTTGATTAGGTTGTGATTCAATCTTGAAATCTGATTGCTCTAGCTTAAGTTAGGATTGAATATAACTAATGTGTGAATTCTAGGTTCCTTGTGGATTTGATACCTCGAATGCTATATCGACAAGATATGCATAAGAGGTTTATTTGATAGTTTGAAGTGTAGAAACCTCTTGTTATCAGCAGGAAAGGCCAAACTCACTGGGGACAGTGAAGTTCAAGATGGGGAGGATTGCCAAAACACTGAACATCTGAAAAACACTACCTCTGATGTTCAGCTCGATGTCCAACTTAATGTCCAAGGTCGAGTCAAATCTTCTCCAACACCAAAACATGTTGTCTCAAAGGACAAAGAGCCACGCTTCATTCTCCCACCATACAAGCCTCCACTGCCTTTTCCTAGACGGTTTAAGAAGGACTTGGCTGAGAAATAAAAAGGCATATTTGACAAGCAAAGGAAGGAGATTGAGTTGAAGATTCCTATATTGGATGTGTTTACACTTATACCTCATTATCAAAAGTTTTTGAAAGAGGCAATCAAAGAGAGAACCAAGGAAGTAGAGGGTATGGGAGTAGAAACTCATGAGTGCAGTGCCATCACACAGAGGAGAGTAGTGCAAGAAAATCTAGAGGACCCTGGGACATTAACTCTACCATGCTCATTGGGTCATTTAACTTTCATCAAATGTCTTTGTGATATGGGAGCTTCAATCAGCCTAATGCCACTCTCTGTTGCTAAGAGGCTAGGGTTCAATAACTACAAGTCTTGCAAACTCTCCTTGATTCTAGCTGATAGGTCCATTCGATTGCCATATGGTTTGTTGAAGGATATGCATATTAAGGTTGGCAATGTAGAGATGCCCAACGATTTGTGGTGCTTGATATGGATGAGGGACCATATGATCTACTACTCCTTGATTTACCATTTTTAGCCTCAGCTGGTGCAGTAATTGATGTGAGGAGTGGCACAATTGAGTTGAACCCTAGGAAATACCTCAAAATGAAGTTTGATATCAATGATGCAAAGAGGAGGCCAACTATTAAAGGACAAAGCTTCTCAATTGAGGGAATAGATCAGCGGGACATTAAACCTCTTAAGCTCCCTCATGTTGTATTGGTCAAGAGTAGTAAAGCTAGTGATTACTGCAGAAAAAGCCCCAATGTATGAAGAGGTTGTAGATGGAAAAAGCCTTGAATCTCTGTTTGCTTGCAATGAGACTGCACAACCACCTTTTAAGGAGTTATGCAAGCTACCAAAATTGGATCTTGGACCTGATATAATCTTGCAACCCAATGAAATTGTTGATGGAGAAGTATAATACAGGGTGAAGAGCAGCAAGCATCCCAAGCCATTTGCAAAGGTCAAGCAATTTCTCTTCCAAACAAAACCCAAATCAGAATGGTTAGGACCTTTCAGCATCAAAGAGGTTATGCCTTGTGGAGCCATAACTTTGGTCAGCAAGGAAGGAAAGGATCTTTCAATGAATGGACATAAGGTTAAGCTCTACATGGTTGTTGGAACCACTTCAGAGGGGATCTCAACTCCTCTCTCTGAACCACCCCAAGTCTAATGGGCGTGAGAGGTCAAACTTAGTGACTTAAAACAAGGTCACTTGGGAGGAAGTCCCATGGTATCCTTGTACATATTGCTTTAAGTTTTTATTGTTTTCTTATTTTTAAGGTTGACAAGTCGCAGGAAGGGAGTGTGAGCACGAATTGAGCAGGAAACAAAGGATTTGCACTGATGAATGCACAGCTCAACCTAGCACATCGAGCTCAGCATGCTGAGCTCATTTCCTGCCAAGACACATCTAGCTCGACCATCTACTCGAGTTAGGCCATGGAGTTGAGCTCATACTTAACCCGGAGAACCCAACTCGACCTCACACATCGAGTTGAGAAAGCCATGAAGCCAAAGAGAGTGTAGATGCATCCATTGCTTTCTACTTGGTTCTCCATAAGGTACCAGCTCCATCCCTTCACTGTAAATATCATCGCATTATTCATCATTATTTTTATTTGTCTAGAATTTTGGTGCAGCGTGGACCTGCACCATTGGAACAGGGCTCGTTTAAGCCTTGGATTGCATTAGATGAGTTGTTCTCTAAGCCTACTTCACGTAGAGAGCAATTGATTGAGGAGGGCTTCTGTTTTTACCTTTTATAATTATGTTTTAATTTGGCCGAAATGTTTAGGCATTGTTTATGTTTAATTAATTAGGTTTGTAAATTTAGGTCCGTTAGGATTAGAAAGACTAGATTAATTATTAGGTTTTCTCTACTAATTATTTGGTTCACTTGTTTAGGCCCATTAAGAATTAGGGTTTTCATAGGATCTCTATATAAGTTGTAAACCCTTGTACATTTTAAACAATTGTCGTTGAAACTAAGAATTGTGAGGCCTAAATTCTGGAATTTGCTTGGTAGAAAGTGTTAGGCCTGAACCGACAAAGGTAAGGTTTCATGTAGTTTCTGATTACCACTTCTGGATCATATAGAACTAGGTGGAAACGATTTTGGGATTGGGTATTGCTTGTGTTTAAGCATTAGGTTTGCTCGGTTTGCTTGTGTTTAAGCATTGGAAAGGAATGAAAATAAAGAAAATGGTAAAGAGTTCTAAGGGGAGAAAGGGCTAAAAGTGAATAAGTGTTCTAGTAAAGGTTTTGGCGAATAAAATGTGAAAAAGGTTCTAAGCTAAGCAAAATGAAAGGTAGACAAGTGTCTAAGTATGTCTTATGGTATAAGAAAAGAAACAAAAAGAACCTAAGCTGATTGTGAATCCCAAACCGCTAGAAGTCACCAAAGGTGTAAGAACCCTCTCCGTAGAATAGAAATGGAAAGAAACTTGAGAAATTGATTCTGCAAATTTATTGCTGAAAAGAAAGAATGGCCTTGTGATTAAGGGTAGTTTTAGGATCGATTTCTGGGTTAAAGTTGAATAGGTTGAGATCAATTTTGGGTGCTTGGGTAGATGGAATCTTATCTTTGTATGCATCTATTGGTTCTCACCATTAGCATTCTGCTAAAGCTTATTCCATTTCATTGAGTGATCATTGTGCAGAATTTACTCACCTACTTATGAAAAGATCACTTTTATCTCTTAACCATACCCTTGACCAAACAAGTTCTTAGGAGATGCATAGCTTGATTCATGATTTTGAAATTAATAAATGTTAAAAAAATGGTTTATTTGAAGGCATGTGCAGGTTAAGGTTGAGTTTGGATTGAGTTGTGATTTGTATGGCTAAAGTTTTTAAGTAGGGCTTGTTTGGTTATGCATCCTAGAACTTGTAAGTAGGACACTGAATCTATCATTTGTATCAGCTTGTTTTGGTTCTGAGTCCCCACATTCAAACCTTTTCTCTAGGCCTATTCTATTTGTTTGCTTGAGGACAAGCAAAAACTAAGTTTGGGGGAGTTGATATGTATGCATTTTTGCTAGTTTATGGAGTCATTTGCCATTCATTTTGCATTGATTCATACAGTGTTTACATCATATTAGAGTCATTTTAGGTTCATTTGCATAGTTTGCATTCACATTGCATACATTTCGCATTTGTAGTTGTTTTCATGAGCATTTGGGCATTTTGAAGATCAATCCGAACCAGAGGTGAAAGGATCCAACATGCTTGACAAGAAGACACACTATGGAGTAGGATAGGAGCATCGGATGTGCAATTTGTATGTAACTCGATTCCACTCTGGTAGACAGGTCGAGTTGATTCCACTCTGGAAGACATGTCGAGTTGATTCCACTCTAGCATACAAGTCGAGTTGATTCCACTCTGGCAGACAGGTCGAGTTGATTCTACTCTGGCAGACAAGTCGAGTTGATTCCACTCTAGCAGATAGGTCGAGGTTATTCCACTCTAGCATACATGTCGAGTTGATTCCACTATGGCAGACAGGTCGAGTTGATTCCACTCTGGCAGACAGGTCGAGTTGATTCCACTCCAGCAGACATGTCGAGTTGATCACACTAATGCAGCTCGACCACTCCTACTTGAGTCAGTAGTCGAGCTGATCCCACTGATGCAGCTCGACCATCCAGCTCGAGTCAATGGTCGAGTTTATTTTGAACAATACAAGCTTGATGGGCCACTCTACATATGGCCGAGTTAACTTATTCAGAAGGCTTTTAGTTGAATTTTTATTTCGGACTTGGTTTTAGATTTTAGTGGGGATGAGTATATAAACTCTTTGAAGACACTAAAACGGATATCTTAGTTTTTGCCACTTTTGTTAAATAACGTTTTGAGCCGTTTGAGTCTCTTTGTAATTTCAGAACAAACCTTTCTACTGTTGAATTAAATAATTTTAATGCAATTCATGTTCTCTTTCTTTCATGTTCATCATTCATTTCTGAGTTTTATGATTATGTTTTCTATTTTGATTCCTGCTCTGTTTGTTTCCTTAATGATGTCTAAGTATATCCTCTAGAGTTCTTGAGTTAATGAGTTAGATTAGTGTAGATCTTAGGTTTTGTAAGTTGCTTAAGGATAGATTACCTTTGTTTCTTCTCTTTTGATATTGTTAATGCTTATTTCTCTTTGATCAATTAAAATCCGTTCTTAGACATTTTTGCACTCTTAGCTGAAGGGATTGATTGTCTAAGATGTTTATTGGTTATATTAAGTTGTTTCTTCATGCCAGATAGGTTGTTGAACGCCTGTGATGATAGGGTCTGTTGATAGCTTCTCTAAGATTATTTGCCATGAGAGTGGATCCAATAGCTTAGGAACTTAATGCCTAGAGATCCGCTCTGTTAAATTTTGTTAAGTAACCTAGTAGACTTAAGTGAACCACTGATTCATGATCCCCGCTCCTCATGAACCCTCTTTCTCTCTCGTTGCTTAGTAATCTGTTTTTGCTTAGTTTCTTGTTGTTCTGTTTTCATGTGGTTTTTTTTCCTGATGTTCTATTTTCCTATTGTTTTGTTTTCCTGTGGTTCTTTTTATCTATTGTTTCCTTTAGTTGTTGCTTAGATTTATCTATTGTTTCCTTTAGTTGTTGCTTAGATTGCTAGAAATTTATCAAATTGAGTTGGCTTGATTTAGAGTAGTCTATCACATTCTGATTGCTAGTTACACACCCATTTGGATTGACACCTAAAGTACTACAACGACCATGATTGTGCATTAGGATTCATTTGATAGTAAAATCCTGTTATCAGACCACAAGCTCCTTATAAACAAGGTAAACTGTTATACGAAGAGAATAAATGTTTTAATAATTTTGACATTAGCATGAACTCGATATCTACTTTCGAGATTTTTACAGAGAATATTCTTTTTTTAAAAGGTTTATTAGTTGATCATAAATTCAAGAGTTTTTTTTTTTGCCGTCGTAATTTTATTAGCTATGGCCAAAAATGTTGTAATACAATTGGGTTTACAAAAGTGAAAAGAGAAAATAGGTTGGGAATCACAGAGGCCCAATACAAGATATAGATGGCTCGAGCCACTAAACTCACATGCGGCCTGCCACGTGTCCAACCCTCGTTATCGTCGCCATGCAAAATCCGGCAAGAATTTTGTCGGAAAACCACCGTGCGTTTTCTCTGGATTATGCCTTCTTGACCAATTGTTGGCTATCATCTCCAAGGAGATCCTTTGGAGAAACTAAAGTCGTGTAGATCCACCGTTATCTGTCACCGGTGAGAACCAAACTGCTAGATTCTTCAAACACCGACAAAATCCAATCTATTGATTCCGACATGAACCCACCTTTGTGCTTTCTTTGCTCAATAGGTGGTCTAGGAATTTGAAGGGTTAATCTTCCAAGAAAAGGACACCGTTTGTTACAAAGATCAATATAAATCTATGGTAGGATCGGAGAAACAAACTGGAACTATGTTCAGATATTATGATTAGCCAAAGCCAAAGGATGATGCATGTAGCATAGAGTGGTAAAAGACTAGTTTAGAAGCCCAAGATCGAAAAGGAAAAAAAATCCGGCATAAAACGAAAAAGAGCCAGAGATAAAAACCAGATAGAAACCGACCAGAGTTGGATTTGGTATCAATAGAGGTGAGATTCACGCACTCTCTCTGAAAGATCCATTGACTGAGAAGAGAGAAGTCGAAAGGCAATTCTCCGAAAAACATAATTCTAGAATGTTTAAAGTGGGAGTATAATATTTAGAATTTTTTTTTGTGGTTTTGTTTAAAATAAATATAATCATTCACCTTGCCCAAATTGAGGCATTAGAATGGTTTTCTATTGCTCATTCTCCGAGGGTTTCAGAGGTCCCTCCTCTTTCTTCATTTTAACCCTAAGTATCATTCCCTTTTACCACGAACCCGGATTTTATTGACTACATATGTTTTATTGATGAATCTTGGAAGGCGCCTGTCCTGTTATCAGGTCTTGGTTAAATTTGTTTCCATGACATAGCTATTGGATCATGTTCTGGTGCTTTTCGTGTTCGACGAAGTCTTTCCCCTCTCCATTCGGGTTTTGAAGCGCTGCTTTGGACAACGGAGTGTTTGATCTCGTTAGACATTTTAGAAGTAGAGGTTGCTACGGATTGTTCTGATGTTATCTATATGGTTTCCAATCCTGAAGATTGGCCTGATTTCGCCTCTTACCTAGAGGATTTTACAAGATTAAAGAGTTTCCTTTTTTTGTTCTCTTTACATGTAATCCCTATGTCTCTAAACAGTTTTGTTAATCTTCTCACTCGTTGAATTAGAGAATCAGCTATTTGATCTATATTTGTAACTCTTACCCTTCAGGATTCTATAATGATTATTCATAATGTTGACAAAAAAACAAAAATCATTCACCTTGCGTATTAATTACCTCATAAGGTATAAATAGTTTTCAATTATTTATTATGCATTTAATACTAAAATTAAGATCGTTTTGATATGGCTGGATCAAGATGAGTAGGAAAGTATCACTGTTATGCTTTAATGCACTTGTCACATAGGAAGACGAAGACAGAAGCAAATATATTTAGAAATTTTTATATGTTGTTGTGCTGTTTCTTCGTTACATGTTTCGCTAGTATCTAAACTCATATTAAAGCATGGAATAAAAATTTAAAAAATTATTTTGTAGCTAATATATATAGATATATATTTTTAAAAATATAAAATAATTTTTACAATACAAATATTAAATAATTTTTTTTCTAATTCATTTCATTCATTCAATTATGAAAACAAACATCTTGCCAAGACATAGGCAAATTGTTTACAAAAGAAAGAGAACATGAGAAACCTCTTGCATTCCTAGTTAAGAAATTAGCATTTGAATTCAATGATTTAGGAACACAAGAAATGGAGAAAATATTAAAACAGCTCATGAAACTTGAAAACTCCTCGATGTAGGGCAAGAACGCAGGCCAACTAATAGGATCTTGAAACACCTCCAAGACTGCCAAACAATCGATCGCTACTGCGACTTCGGGAATGCTTAGAGAGATTAAGCAGCGCATAGCCCACAAAAAGGTCTCAATCTCACAATAAAGAGGAGACAGACTCCGATGAATCCTGCGAGCACTAACATTTACCCCTCCAGACTCATAAGCAAAACAGTACCAACCCAACCCCGACAATGACTCCGAATTCTTCCAAGACCCGTCCACGAAACAACGATATCCTGAAAACACTGAAGAAAAAGATAAAGGTATGAAGACAACATCGTCAATAACATAACCGCCCTTAGCGATATGCACTACATCTGTCCCTCGGACATGCTTTCCTGCCTGAGCCTCGAACCATAGCTGAGACCCCATCTCTGCATGTCTCAGAACGTCTCTAGGATCCCTCTCTATGTCGGAGAAAATCTTATCATTCTGAGCTTTCCAGATGAACCCCAACAACCAAGGAAAGTACCAAATATTAGCCTCAGTAGGGGATCTCTAGAACAAGTAGTCTAGATTAGAAAATTCTGAAGAACCCGGAAAGACCCCCACAGGTGACGGAATTGAAGAAAGTGCCCATGTCTGCAAGGTTGGAGGGCACTCAAAAAGAACATGATTAACAGTCTACAAATCAGCCCCGCACCAGGGACACCGTATATCTCGAACGATCCCTCGTCGACCCAGCTGTGCACGAACCGCTAAATGTCTAGAAACTACTTGCCATATAATATGTTGCATTTTTGGAGGACATTTTCACCTTCCATACCTGAGCCTGGAGGGCCTGCAAGTTTGGACCAATATTAACATTATCTGCCATGGAAATCGAAGGTTCCGCCCAATACCCAAATCAAACCGAATAAGTACCTGACTGAGTAATATGTCAGCCCAACAGATCCTCCCGACCACTCTTGGGGATACGAATACCTAAGATCAAAGAAACATCACAGGGATCAAAGAGTTGCCGAAGCAACTCCACCCTCCAACATTTCATGTGATGATCGATTAGGTGAGAGACTCGCAGGTCTGGGTGAACATTCCGACCAGGTCCCCCGGCTGGTCGAGGACGTGAATCTAGGATCCATGGGTCCCGCCATACCGATATATATTTCCCAGAACCAACTCGCACAATAAGGCCCTTCAAAACCAGTGGTCGTGCCAAAATAATACTACGCCAACCGTAAGATGGAGAACTTACTGCACGCAGAGTAAGAGGATTACCATCTCCATAGTAGCGGGCCCTAAGAACCCTAGCCAATAACGAAGAAAGGATGATCAATCAAAGGTCAGAGCTGCTTAGCTAACAATGCAGAATTAAAATCAACCAATGATTAGAACCATAAACCTCCTTTATTCTTTGGCATACACAATCCTTCCCACTTCATCCAGTGGATACCGTTGGATGCCTGAGAGTTCCGCCACCAAAAATCAGCAATAGCTGAAGTAATCCGAGAAACCACAGTCTTGGGAATTATGAAATTAGACATAACATACGATGGATTAGCCGAGAGTACATACTTAATAAGAACCTCTTTCCCCCTTTCGAGAAAAACTGTGAAGACCAAGAATCAATCCTATCCGTAATCTTCTCCCTCACAAAAGCAAAAACCTTAGTCTTTGCCCCTCCCAAATCCTCCGGAATCCCCAAATATAACCCCATACCCCCAAGTTTCGTAATCCCCAAAATCTATTGGACCTCCCTCTGATTTTCCGCACTCACAGAATGTCCGAACTGGATAGATGATTTGTCGAAATTTATATGCTAGCTAATAACTCGCTCATAATCATGTAAAACCTGAAGAATGGTAGTAGCCTCAGCTTTATCCGCCCGACAAAAGAATAGAGTGTCATCAGCAAATAGAAGATGAGTTACCGCCGGACTATCCCTTGCAACCTTCACCCCTGAGACCAACCTAGATGATTCAGCCCCCCGTAGCTTAGAAATAAGAACCTCAGTACAAAGAATAAAGTGATAGGGAGATAACGGATCCCCTTGGCGCAAGCCCCAAGATGGCCGAATAGAGTCGTAAGGAAAACCATTAACCAAGATCGAATAACGCACAGAGCGAATACAAAACATAACACACCCCACCCATTTACTATCAAAACCCAACTTCAGTAAAAGCTTTTCTAAAAAGTCTCACTCTATTCGATCATAGACCTTACTCATATCAGTCTTAACTGCCATACAAGAACCCCGTACCGATTTGTTTGTCCGAAGAGCATGGAACATATCCTGAGCAATAAGAACATTATCTGCAATTTGATGCCCCACAACAAAAGCTGACTGAGTCTCAGAGACAAGGACGAAAGGAACTTCCGTAACCGGTTACCAAAAACCTTTGATATGATCTTATAACCCACATTACAATGACTAATATGCCTAAATTCTGCCGTTATAGTCAAACATGGAGTCTTTGGAACTAAACAAATACTAGTCTTGTTTAGAAAATCCTCAAAAACTCTCGTCTGAAAAACTAATAGATCTGCCTTAACCATTTCCCAGGACTTTTGAAAAAAGAGAGCAATCATACCATCAGGACCCTAAGCTTTCCCTGGGTCCATCATGAACAGAGCCCGATGAATCTCATCCTCTGTAACCCTTGCAAGCAACCCTGCATTGCAAGAAGCTAAAACCAAACACTCTACTCCATCCAGAGACGTGAGCATGTCTGACGAGCCATATCCACCTCCCTGTAACCTACAACCCATCTGAATCCAGAATACCAGAAATCCGGTTACTAGCTCAATGCTGCTTAGTCTTAGCATGGAAAAATTTTGTATTTTGGTCATCATCACACAACCACCTATTCCTACTCTTCTGCTTCCAGAAGATCTCCTCATCTTGATAAGCTAACCGTAAAGCTTCAGTCGCTGCCTGAACCATCGAAGTAGTACAGCTATCTGATATACCTCATTTTTTACTAGTTTTTAATGCATATTTTAGCTCAATTTCATCATTTAGAACTCTTGCATTCATAGGTTTCCATTCATTTTGCATTTTAAAATCCTAGCTAGATCGAGACCCTTATTTTCGGTGTTTTGAGTCTTTTCAGGTGAATTTAGAGCATGATTTGGATCTTGGATATTTGAAGATGGATATACAAGAAAGAAGATGAAATGAAATGAATCAAATAGATAAGGAATGTTGGTTGTTGAGAACCTTGACCGTTTTGGCCGAGACAAGACCTTTGGTGAAGAACCGCGACTACATACTTAAGATGGTTGATCGATGGTAATTGGATGCAATTTAGACACAAGATAGCCACAAGAGTTAGCTTTCATTTGGTGATGGTTTGAAGGCATTTGGACAAGCGGTTACGAAGATGCAATGATTTTACTCAAGATAGGTCATTCTGCCGCGAAGATTACGCCTAAGACTTTCTGGAGCTCTCCAGGTCGACGTGAGGAGGTCGACCTCTAGAACACGCACATTTTTAAGTTGGGCTTGGCCCAATTTGTCTTGGGTCGACCCGGTTTCGTTTTTAAACATTAAAACCCTATTGTCTAAGGAAAAACACACAATCTTCTTATAAATTAGAGAACAACCATGTTTTGAGAGAGAGGGAGAATAAGAATATTTGGAGATTCTTGTGCTTAATGATGATCTTCAAGAAGATCAATTTTTTAATATAGAGTTTCCTCTTATCTCTTCTCTTTATCTCTTTCATTGTGATTGACTCTCTTCGCTTTTCACCTTGTTTATGTGTTTCTAGGCTTGAGTAATTAGGTTTTTAGTTTAGAGTTTGGTAGATCTATGGTTTTATGGTGGATTGATGGTACTTAGGTTGTTAGATCTTGGAGAATCATTCATTTAGGTGGATCTTAATGCTAGATTTGACTTGGCCATTTGAATCTAGATCCTACGACTTTTATTGCCTACAAGGTGTTTGATGAAATTCTTATCTCTTGAATCTAGATAATAGGAGTTTTATTACCCACAAGGTATTTGATGAAATTCCTAAATGAACTTTTTATGAGCTTCTCTTTACTAGGATTGTTTTAATTGTTTCCTTTTGCATCATTAGTTCATTGTCATCACCTTAGATCAATTGTCTTACCCTTAACTCAATCAAAATTCGTATTGCTCATGGCCTTTTAGTTTTTAGCTAACCAAAGATCATAATTATCTCTCTAGATTAGATTTGGGTTCTAGTGTCTTAATGCGTTAATTCTAGACTCTATGTGGATTCGAACCTCAAGAGCTTCCAACGACAAGTTGTTTGCATTTGTTGTATTATTTGAGTGTTAAACATGTTTGTATAGCCAGCCTGCTTAGGTGGACAGTTGGATCTCGGCCTCCTTGGGGAGCGTTGATGCAAATGTGAACGTTATCAAATTTAGGGGAAGGTTATTTGACTTTGTTTTGAGTTTTTTTTTTATTTTCCTTTACTTGAGTCTTGCATTACATTTTGCATTTTTGGTTTTCAAGTTGTTTTCAAACCGCTCATCTAGTTGCATTCACGTTTAGGTTGGTCTAAAATCACTTAGCTTGCACTTCACTTGCATGGGTATGATGACACAATTTTTATTGTGAACTTGGTGTAGCTCTTAGTCAATAACTGTGATTGGGAACTCGTTTAGTGTTTAGGCACTTCCTCTTGAGCTTTTATGTTTCGTGCTTTGACTTCGTTTTCTTGCAATTAGCCGAATTGATGATGCTTGCTAGTTTGGATGCCAATCTCGACTTTATTTGAGCCTAATTGAATCTAATCTCTCATTAATGGATGTTCAATGCTTTGCCATGGTAACTCAGACATATTTGGACTATCTTCACCACATTTCACCACACTTTGTTAGTCCAAATAGTCATTTTCCCTAATGGTTTCCCCACCTTGAATCTTATGCCTTTCTTTTATGCCAAATTGTTAATTGTTTAAGTGAGGCCTCTTGATTCATAATGCTTACATGTGCAAAATAATGCAAGTATATAAACGACATTTATTAGCTTTCATTTGTTGCTAGTTAGGAAATCATGAGCTAGCATTAGGTGGTTGTTGATCTATTATTGTTTATGATCGGTTAGAGTAAACTTGCTAATGAAAGTTAGATTGGGTAGAATTCTTGGTTGGGAACAAAAGATTGTTTGATTTGGGTTGAATAGAATAGATAAACAAAAAGGGGTATGGAAAAGAAGAAAGAAAATTGAAAAAAGGGAAAAAAAAAGATTAGCACTAGAACTTGGAAAAATGGAAGAATGATTAGCTCTAAGTTGTATCAAATGATAAGAAAATGATCCTCTAGAAAGCAAAAGGAAAAGGCTAAGAAAAAGAAAATATTAAGCTTAGAAAAAGATAAGAAAAAAGAACGAAATGCCTAGAGGGTTGGTTAATAAAGAAAGTAAAGAGCTTGTGTTAAAAGTGATTCTCATTTGTTCTTAAAAGTTGTGTACAATGTGTTTGAGAATCTCCTTGATTGATTCCTTGAGTGCAAAAGAAAAGAAAATCTGAAAAAGGTAGAATCTTTGCTAGGAATTAGTCATTGGACATGGGTTAGACTTGAGAATGGTTTTGGGGTAGACTACTTGTATTCGATTTGGGTAGAATGGAAGCTAATTCTTGTATGCCTCAATTGTTTTTGTCTTATTATAATTTTGTGCAATGATAAGCATTCTTAGTTTTTGAGAGTTAGTCACCAAAATCATTATAGCCTTCTTGCACTTGCATTCATGGTACTTTGTTGCCTTTTCTTACCTAGCCAAGTGGCATAGATTGTCTATTCATTAGTGAGACTGCACATGTTTGAGATTAATGAATGTGAAGATTGGTTGATGGGCTAGTTTGTGGATTCTTGTGAACGTTCGTTGTTTGAAAATGATTTGATAAGCCTTGAGAAGCTAGAGTCATTAGGAAATCATGTCTAAGGGCTAAGCGTGGTCACTTTTGTTGGTTATTATAGGCTAATCTATGCTATGTTCTTGATATGTTGAGTTTCCACTTTCAAGCCTCCCTTTCAGATTGTCGGTTGTTTGCTTGAGGACAAGCAAAGGACAAGTCCGGGGGAGTTGATATACCTCTGTTTTTACCAGTTTTTCATGCATATTTTAGTTTAATTTCATTACTTAGGATTCATGCATTCACACTTTAATGTAGTTTTTCATTCATTTTGCATTTTAGAATCCTAGATAAATCGAGTCCCATATTTTCGGTCTTTTGAGTCTTTTCAGGTGATTTTGGAGCCACTTTGGATGCTTGGGGATTTAAGGATGGAACACACAATTGAGAATTGGGATTAGATCAAAGAGGGAAAGAGATAGGCAGCAAAATGGATTAGAGGTTGCGGCCATCGACCTCAAGGTCGACCGCAGATACTCAACCGCGGCCACCCACAGACACAAAAACATTGCCTATAGGACATCCGGCGTACCGCCCACAGACACAAAAACATCGCCCGCAGGACATCCGGCGTAGCGCCTGCGGTCGAACATTTCTCGCCCACGGACAGCCGGCGTGGCGCCCACGAGCACAAATCCTACCGCCCGAGGCACTTTTCTCTCACCCGGGGAGCTTCTCTCGGTGGTACTCATGGCCGACCTCCTGTCTGACGGGTCCAGCTCGATGACACACACGATCATCACCCACAAACACTC
>WJSH01004650.1:54837-68295 GCA_009757365.2 Lepidium campestre
ATCGGTTTTGTGAGTGATTGTGTTGTTTGTGCGAATCCAAGAACCTCTGTGATTGTTCGGTGTAATTGTTGTTTGACTTGATTCTGGTCTAATCCGTTCTTGTGGTGGTTACGGATTTGTCCGGTGTTATGTGGCGTGATGCCTTCTTGACCCGGCCGAGTGATGGCCGGTGTGTTGTGGCTTGTTGCCTTCCTGATCCCCGAGTGGGTGTTGTGGCGTGATGCCTTCCTGATCCCATGCGTGGGTGTTGTTACGTGTGATTTGTATGCGTTATATGTTGTTATATGATTTGTTACTTGTTACCCGTTCTGTTGTGCAGGCCTGAGTGAGAGTCGGGATGACCGAACTCACTAGGCAACTTCGTGTTGTTGAACTGTGTCTTTTATGGATGCAGATTGTTCAGGTTCGGATGTGAATGAATGATGCTTGTAGCGGCCGCGAGGAGTCGGGAGAGGATCGGCGGATGGGATGGATTTGTTGTTTTAAATTCGGTTATGTAACAGGTTGTTAGCAATTGATTGATGCTTAAACCTCACTTGTTGTTTGATGTTAGAAACCGGATTAAATCAATGAAGTTATTTTCTTGAATTTTCGGCTTGAAATTTGACTAAGTGTTTAAGTGGAACTTGAACTGAAATTTGACTAAGTTAAAAACGAACTTAGGAAATCCGGGTTAGGGTGTTTCATGACGCCTCCTCATCAACTGCTCGTGACCCATTTCCTAGTTTCCCCTTCCCACCACTCTTGCCCTTCCCCATTTTCTGCTTCGGTGATATTAGCGCATTCAATTTCTTTGAACTCATACCACGAAGCCCTGGTGATGCCTTCACTCCTTTCCGACCAGATCGCAGGCCACGAGAAACCGAAGACAAAAGAGAAGAATCCAAAGCATCAACACCATCACGTACCACTTCCTTGTCTTTAGACTTTTCTCTCTTTTCCACCAAGTCCTGCACCACATCATTAGGACCATCAAACATCATCTGATCACCTGAAACCCAAGCAAAATCTAAGGAACCATCAACACCACTTTCACTTACTTCCTTAGCCGAATCCATGGTTGAAACAAGACCTCCACAAGCCATCGGATCAGAACCAACAATAGCTTCAACAGAAGATGGCACATCCCCAAAAAAAACTCTTTGCGTCCCACCAAAGGAAGACGCAAGAGCAGCACCCAAAGGTGTCCGAGATGTCCATAAATCCGGAGAGACAACCTTTTAAAGACAGACCCGAAACACAGTCTGATAACAGCTCACCCTTATTATTCCTAAACTCCAATGGTTTTTCACAGATTCTTGTAAAACAACTGAAAAACTAGAAGCCCCATGAACAGCTGAGCTAGAACTCCTAGGAACTCCACCAAACCGTGAGTGATCAGAGGATCCCGAAGCAGCTCCCTTGTAGCTGCGATACCCCTCCTTGCCTTTAACTTCTCGGGACTGCAAAGGAACTGGCTTCAGTTGAAGATTAAGCCAACTGGGACATAACTCTTTCGCATGACAGAGGCTGCTACAATGACCACAAACTCCATGAAATGGTTATAAGAGAAACCAACCTTGACCAAGTCTCCACTTAGGAACTCAACCATGCGCTCCAGAACCAATGGCTTTAGACCATTCAAATCAATCTTCACCTTACCATTCTCCATGTTTATCTCTGTTACCTGACCCTAAGCTTCCCCAATTGCTTGAAAAGTGATAGGAGATCTATATTGACCAGGAATCCCCAAAATCTGAACCCAGAAAGTGATCATTGAAAGAAAGTCTTCATCTAAAACCGGCTGCCACTTTGCCAAAGTCACCATCCAATCATCGAAGTGGAAAGCGCCTAGGTAAAGAATCCGATTCATATTCTCTTCATGTTCAAAATCGAACTGAAACTTTCCGAAACCAATGTCAATCCCTTTGACTCTGTTCTCCATTCTCCAAATCTTGGGTAATAAAACCACCAACTAACTAACACTTTGGGCAGAAGGGTTAAAATACCGACCAATTAAAGTCTTTGCATATCCCTTAATGATTTCAGAAGTATCAAAATAAGGAATGCGAATTGGTGAGCCCTTCATCTCCGTGACCTTCTGACCCAGCTTCAACTGTGACATGATAAAAAAAGAAAAATAAATCTCAACAACGATGAGAAGAGAAAGAAGAAAGCATGAAAGGTGAATGAAAACTGACGGCAACATAAGACCAATATATAACCACAACCCCAAACCTAAACAACTCCTCACGCGTAAAACAGATTTGAAAAGATCACAAAAAATTCGAATTTTAAAACCCAATCCTAAACAAATCCACACACTCAAACTGATTTGACCAGATCACAAAAAATTTGAAATTTCAAACCCAAAAATCTATCCCAAAACCGTAAAAACCTGAAACACAAAATGGATCCAAGAAAAAGACAATAACCATCTACAACCAAAGAACCAGCTGAAATCAAATTCAAAGATTTAACGGCTATTATCATGAACTGATGTACAACATCAAACCTGGAGCTACCAAAAACCCTATCAATCCCGACCAAATCAATTAAAAGCCCTCGCTAGAACCCCATTAACCTGAATGACAAAGGACATCGAGGCCAACTTGACCAAAGTTCCATTGAACAAACTATCCACTTAAAGAACCGAAGAGAATACCCATCAATGAAGACAACGGAACCTTGAAACTGAGAAATTAGCCACACACCATCTCGGGGAACCAAAAGGATCTGATATCCCTTGCCAATCCCACCAACTCTCACGTTCGGAAAATCCTTCAAAATTGAACACAATGGCCCAAGAGATCGAACCCTAAATCGAAAAACACCATCCCATTCCAAGAAAACGACTTTTTGCTCCATAAAAATACCATCCCATTCCAAGAACCAATCATCAACCAAACCCAACGGAGAAGACGAAGAAAACATCAACCAAAGACTTCAAGCCTCCATAGATCAATCAATGAAACAAAAGAGGAGATAAAACTTTTCGCCTGAAGGAATCGAAACAGAAAGGACCGCTGTGAGACCCCCATCGCACCACCGAGCTTGAAGAACCCTAGCGCCGCCGCCACCGGAAATCGCAAGGAAGAGAGAGGGCGTGTATTATTACAAATATTAAATGTATAGAAAACATAAATCTATAAAACATAATTACCATAAATTAAATAACAGGAAAATCAATTGAACTATATATTTTTTTTTTCAATAATTAGATCACAAGGGTCGATCTATAGTTTAGAGCCTATTGACTAAAATCCTTTTATAATCTACCAAACTGTAGTGGACAGAGGTCAAACCCATGATACATGAGTCATTAGTTAGATCTTCCTAACCATCATACTCAGAAGAACTCGACAATTGAACTCTAATTATCAAATGATTAAAAGTAATTTTATGTAATATAATTAAATAGTAGGTTCCAAATTTTAATTTTTTTTGTTAATAATTAGATTGACAAGGCCTAATACATAGCATAAATACTCAATTGGAGTAAAGTATGGATTCGAACTCTTCACTTAATGCTAAGCTGCATCAGGGGCAAAGGCAACTGAGCTACCTGGTTCTTGATAAATTTTGTGGACTCAATTTATAAATTTTTGTTTTTTATTCAACTTATGAATTTTTTCAGCATATAAATTATATTAATTTATCAGATCAAGAAATTGAAAAATTGTTTACATAAGAACAATTTTTAGATAAGTTTCAAACACTTTTTGTCAGTTAGTCTACCTTCATGTTGAGCAATTTATGAATTTTTAAAAGGTTATTTATTAATTCAATTAATTAATTGCATATGGTCAAATATTGTATTCAAAAATTTGTTGGATAATTCAGTTATTTTCATTAAATAACTGAGTAATAATATGTGCTCACTATATTGTGATTAGTGATTTTTTTTATCTTTTCTTTTCTTATTATTAAATTCTAAATGACATTTACAATTTTATGGTTAAAGTCTACAAATGCATCATCCTTTAATATTATAAACTCAAAATTCAAAATATTAACATTAAAAAATCGTGTATATATGTATTAAGAGATATATTTTTTTTGTTATATTTTAATTTATGGTAGTGAATATATCTTCATACTCCATAAATTATTGCTATGAGTCTTATTTTTATTTTGTTTATCTTTAATATAAATTCTTTCAAATTCAAACATATGAATACTAACATTATGAATGTGTTTATATATTAAAAAATATATTATGTTTTTATTGTTTAAATTTGGTTTGTTACATTCTAATTTATGGTAGTAGATATATGTTAAATAAAATATTAAATTGATTTAAAACATATAGTTAGCAGATATATTATCCGTTATTACAAACTATAAGTATTTTTGTTAGCGCTGATCAATAATCTTTTATATTAGTATATGAATATATATTATATAAGATATCATATAATAATCTATATGATATGATTAATAAAACATTAATAATTATGTCAATGAAATTTAGTCATATATAATACTTTAAACAATAATATTGTTTAAGCTAAATGTCAATCTTATTAAAGTATAATATAATAATATACCTGTAATTAAAATAATTTGTAATACAAAAACTCTGTTAAAATGATTCTGCATTTAAAACCTGATGAAACTATATTTATTTTTTTCAATTTTAAAATTCTTTTAATATATATCTTTTGTTTTTTAATCTTTATGGGTTAA
The DNA here is from genome assembly GCA_009757365.2 of Lepidium campestre. NCBI lineage: Eukaryota > Viridiplantae > Streptophyta > Magnoliopsida > Brassicales > Brassicaceae > Lepidium > Lepidium campestre. The sequence goes on from WJSH01004650.1 coordinate 59,506, forward strand.
AAAGTAAAGTTGTTAAGTATTTTAATTTATATATAATTATTTTTTAACAAAGGGTTTAAAAGTGTAATATTTTAAAAATTTAAAGTCGTTTTCCTAAAATGAATATCTTTTAATAGGATTTTAATAGAATTGTCCTAAAAGGATTATCTTTTACAACCAATAAGACATGATTTTAAATAGGATTTGAAAATCAATGCTTAAATAACACATGATTTTACAAGGATTTATAAATCTATTAAAATACCACATTGAATAAATCCCATAAGTATTTAGTGTATCCAAATACAAATTTTAAATACAATATTGAGTGATTTAGGTGAAAATGCATGAGTTTTTTTTTTAAAGTTAGATAAATAACATAGATCTCTCTTAAAATAAGGATGTAACCATTTGGGTTGTTTGCAATTACCCAAAGACCCCTATAATAATTTACACGTCACTAATAAAAACATAAAAGGAAGATTACGAATCGCTTGTGGGGGATATAAACTTAAATGTTGTCAGAAGAGGATGCAACAAAAAATAGGAGAGAGATACACTAAAGGGATTAAAACAATATAAATCTACAAGTTTTATGTCTAAAGTTTTACTAATCAACCTTTCATTTTTCAAAAATCAAAGTCATAAATATAGAGCAAAAAAGCTACAGCTAAAATACCTATAGCCAAAATTCTTACAACCAAAATACCTACAATAAAAAACTAAAAGCTACAGCCATTACCAATCAGACCCTAAATGTTTTAAGATTCAATTAGAACCATATTAATATTGCTAATTATGGGATATTCTATATGTTATTAATTCATTATCTAAATAAAACTGTTTTTTCTCTTTGGAGCGATTGCGATTATGGTGGTTACGCCTCTTTCATTTCTCCGGGCAACCGCGAGGAGTCAACTTTCGACAGTTTCTATCAGTTTTCTAAGGGTACTTCAATGGCATAATTATCTTCATCCTATCCTATTTAAATCCCTATGTACATCTCTGGTTTGTTATCAAACAACATAATTTTTCTTCGGTGTCAATCATGTCTGATTTCGTACGCCGTCAAGTTCAAGATATTACGCTTGGTTTGGTGGATGATGTAGTTCCTCTTACGGTCAATCTGTGTACCTTAGCTATAGCCATCAATCGCTTTAGCCTCTTAATTCGGTCAGTTAACTCAAAAAAACATAATCTTCGAGTGATGCTCACCAATTTGCCTAGAGTATGGGGTGTTGTTGCCGAAGTTACAAGACGAATTGTTGAGAATAAAAAAATTTTAGTTTCTCTTCAAGACAGAGGAATGTCTCGCTTCAATCATTAAACACAGTCCTTGGTCCTTTAATGATTGGATGTGCTCAATGCATAAGTGGAATCCATTACATAACAATGTGGATGTAGTGTGGATTGCTTTTTGGATCCAAATCCGAGGAATTCCTCTTCATTTCCTCTTTCTCGTTCTAGTGGAACAAATTGGCCAAAGTATGGGTCACTACCTTGAAAAAGAATTCGATTCTGAAACTGCCAATTTAGTGGATTACGTTTGTGTGAGAATCCTGTGGCACGTTGCAAATCCTCTGAAATTTCAGAGAGTCTTCACTTTTGGAGACACCTCTCAAATTCTGAAATTTCGCTATGAAAAGTTACGAAATTTTTGTCTTGGTTGTGGTATGCCTTCACATGACATCTCTGTCTGTCCACAATCTTCTTCTCGTGAAGCATCGACAGATAGTGATAATGATCCTGATGACAATGACACTAGTCCTGATAATGAGTCCGATAACAAAACAGATGGTCCTGAATCTGTTCATGAAACTACACCTATGACTAATACAGAGGCGGCTTCCACGTCTTCCTCTAAGAAGTACAAAGCACCAAGTTCAACGTCTAATGGTCTATCTGGAACAATGATTAGCTATGTTCTTCGTCGCACTAAGGCATTGGAGGACACTCATGAACATCCCCTGAGCAATTGGTTGTTAAGACCATCTAATGGCACTGGCTGTTCCTACGAAACAACAGATCTTCCTTATGCTATGCCAGGTTTCCAACTACTTTGAGGGTACAGTGGGCCATAAGCCACCGTGTGAAGAATGATCGTTGCCTTTTGAAACTGTCAGGGCTTGAAAGGGTGACTGACAATTCAACGCCTGAAGGGTATAAAACGCACTTACACCCCGAACATACTCTTTCTCATAGAGACCAAGACGATGATGATTTTGTGCATGATGTGGCAGCACAACTTGGTTATGCGTGTGTGAAGACGGTGGCACCTCAAGGCCTTAGTGGCGGTCTCGCTATCTTGTGGTATAATGATGTTACTATAATTTTAAATTATGTTGATGCAAGACTTAATGGTATTTCAATAAATGTCATAATTTATGGGAACGTCTTCAACGCATATCAATTAATCGTCATGGTCCTTGGCTTCTATGCGGGGATTTTAATGAAATATTGGGTGTAAATGAGAAAATCAGTGGTCAAATAAGACCATAATGGCCTTTTAAATCTTTCAGAACGATGGTCAGTGTCTGCAAATTTCAAGATTTATCTACTCAACAGAATAAGATTATTTGGTATGGTAAACGGAATAATCAGATCATTCAATGCAAACTTGATCGAGGTTTTATCAATGATGAATTGCATGCTCGTTATCCTGCAATAAGTTTAAGGTTTTTGCCATATGCAGGCTCTGATCATAAACCAGGAATGATCATGATTCAAACTTCTTTTGCACGTGGTAGGAAACAGTTTCGATTTGATTCCAGATTATGTTCAAATCCTAAACTGCGACACGTGATTAATGATTCATGGAATGGTCAGTTTCACACTTCCTCTGTTTCAGTTAATGAGCGTATTATCAACTGTCGCCGCTCTGTTTCCCAATGGAAGCATTCACATTCTACAAATTCTGCAGTTTGCATTACAGACTTGATGGATCTTATTGATCACCCTTAAGTGAATCCCATGACTACTCCTGTCCAATTAGCGGATCTGCGTAATCAATTATCTAAAGCATATTTGGATGAAGACACTTACTGGAAAAACAAGAGTAGAATTATATGGTTATCTCAAGGAGACAGAAATACTAAATATTTTTCATGCTGCTAGCAAAACTCGTTTCGCCAGGAATAATATTCAGCGAATTCGTAATCAACATGGTGTTTTTGTTTCTGGTAATCAGCCAATCGCACAAGTGGCTATATGTTACTTTAATGAGTTATTCACCTCTTTGACGAATCAAGATTACTATGCCTTAGATTCAAATCAACCCATGGTCATTTCCGACATAAATACTCAGCTAACGGGCACAGTGACAGATGCAGAAATCAAGTCAACTATATTTTGTATTGGCTCCTCAAAGGCACAAGGACTTGATGGTTATACTGCAGCCTTTTATCAACAATACTGGGACATTGTTGGCCCCGCAATAACTAACGAGGTTAAAGCTTTTTTGTGTAATGTGCTCTATAAAGTTATTTCTAAGATTCTTGTTCGCCGATTAAAGACTATTCTTCCTAGTATAGTCAGTGAGAACCAAGCCGCCATATTCCAGAGAGACAAATCACTGATAATGCCATTATTGCCCATGAACATTTTTCATGCATTTGTGTCAAACATGATTTGTCTACACAATATATGGCAGTCAAGAGCGATATAAGTAAGACCTACGATCGCTTGGAGTGGAATTTCATAGAAGAAATTCTTATTCGCAAAGGTTTTGATTCTACTTGGATAAGTTGGATAATGATGTGTGTTTGCGCTGTCTCCTTCTTGATTCTCATCAATGGTAGTCCATATGATCATTTCCAACCATCTAGAGGAATCTATCAAGGTGATCTGCTATCTCCGTATTTGTATATTCTTTGTTCCGACACACTCAGTTCGATGTTAAATCATGCACAATCAGAGGAAACATACATAGAATCAAATTAAGTCGAGGAGGCCCTAAGATAAACCATCTTCTCTTTGCTGATGACTCACTCTTCTTTCTCAAGGCTGATCATGTCAATAGTGCTAATCTGAAGTCCATATTGAGTACATATGAAGCAATGTCGGGTCAAATGATAAATATGCAGAAATCGACAATCACATTTGGAACTAAAGTATACAGTTCTACACAGGACATAGTACAAAATGTGTCAAATATTTTCAATATCAGAGGTGGCGGAAAGTACTTAGGGTTACCATACCAATTCAATGGATGTAAGTCTAGCATGTTTTATTATTTTAAAGATCGGGTTCATCGAAAACTCAATGGGTGGGAGACTCGATATTTAAGTCCAGCCGGAAGAGAAACACTTATTAAATCTGTGGCTCTCGCAATACCAGTATACAGTATGAATTGCTTCAAGTTACCAACATGACTTTGTTCGGATATTGATCGCCTAATTAGCACTTTCTAGTGGGGTAAGAATGACGATAAATGGAAAACATTATGGGTCTCTTGGAACAAGATTATTTCACCTAAGAGTTTAGGTGGTCTTGGATTTCGCAGATTACAAGTGTTCAATCAAGCTCTTCTAGCTAATACTTTATGGAAGATCTTAGGACGACCAAACTCATTGGTTTATCGTTTAGTCAAAGCTCGTTATTCACCAACACAAGCAACTCTCAAAACACCAGTTCGAGCTCAGATCTCATATGCTTGGCGATCTCTCTTACATGGGAGAGATCTTCTCAATAAAGGCTTATTGCACGACATTGGGACTGGAGATACAATCAAAATGTGTACAGATCATTGGCTGTCGACTACGCCGCCACGTGCACCTCGTGTTCTCCCAGCGATTAATCCTATCTTATCAGTCTCCTATTTTATTGATCAACAATCTAAACAATGAAACATTGATCGTATTCAGCAATGTATACATCCAGACGGCTGACACCATATCTTGAAAATATATTTGCCTTCTCTGCCTTCACAAGATAAAGTTCTCTGGATTTTTCCAAGAATGGGGTATATAATGTCAAGTCAGGCTACCATATTGATGCTCAACACTATTATTCTAAATCAAAATATTTACCACCATTAAGCTCACATTCAGATGTTGCAACATAACTTTGGAAGTTACCAATTGCACCTAATCTTCGACACCTTCTTTGCCGCATGATATTTACATTTTTGAACTATCAAATAAATCAACAAACGCAAACAATTGTCATTGGAAGCATTTGAGGTTCGCATCCACAAAGAACCTAGAACTAACACATTAGCTATGTTCAATCCCAACTCAAGCTAGAGCAATCAGTTTTTAAGATCAAACCACAACTAAATCAACCTAAAACAAAAATTGAAAATAAAATCAAACAAGAATCAAACAAACAACTACTAACAAAATCAAATTTAACAAAACACAAAGCAAAAACAAAGCAAACAAATGAAAACAAAGCAAGCAAATGAAACAGGGCAAGTAAACAACTAAGGCAAACAATTCAGAGATTATGGGTTCAATGATAAGGCAATCGACTCCAAGGCAAGACAATTAACCAATGATGCTAAGAGAAACAATTAAGCTCATCCTAGGACATGAGAGACTCAAATGAATCAACCCACTTCCATGGCATTGACTCCTAATTCAATCAATCAATTTGCTAAACTTCCATTTGCTAATTCATAAACCAAACAGCATTAAGATCAACCTCACTAAGGCCACTAATCACCCTAACTTCATTTTCCAATGGCTAGGGAAGAAAAACTCATAAAAAGGTTTATAGGGAATTTCATCAAACACCTTCCGGGCAGAGAAACTCCTAGAATCTAAATTTCAAATGATCAGGTTGAAGCTAGCATTAAACTCACCCTAAATGAAGGAATCTAACAACCTAAGCATTAAAAATCAACCATCAAGCCCTAGAGTCTACCAAATCACCAAACCCATAAAGAAATTACTCACACATGGCTAAAGAACACAAAGCAATAGAAAAGCAAATAAAGATAAACATGATGAGAAAGAGAAGAGAAAGAGATAAGAGATTCTTATTAAGAAATGATTGATCCAAGGATGATCATCCAAAGGAGTCTCTAATATCTTCTCCAAACTCTCACTAAGTGGCTGTTAAAACTCAAATAAAAGATAAGATATGATTGTTCTTTTAACATTAGGGTTTTGATTCATTAAAGAGCAAATTCGGGTTGACCCAAGATAAATTGGGTCAAACCCAATTTTTTAAGCACTTAGGCCGCGGTGTCGAGCTCTCCAAGTAGGCCGCATGGTCGACGCCGGCTGCATGTGCAAGTTCTCCGTCGAGACTGCAACGTCGAGGTGGATTGGTCGGTTGTGAGGTCGACGGCCTGGTCGGGTCAAGAAGATGTCGCCTCGGGTGAGAAAACATAACCGCGGGCGAGAGTTTACATGCCCGTGGTTGAGGAAAAATGTGTCGTGGCGTTACCCGTGGTTGAGGGAAAACTTGTCGCATTCGAGAGAAAATGTGCCCGCGGCGATACGCTGAGTGTCCGTGGGCGAGAAATGCTGCCTAGAGGAAAGCTCTGTGGGCGATAGAAGTTGTGCCCCGGGTGTCCGTGGCGCTACGCCTGGGTGAGAGTTGAGTACGTCCGTGGGCGTTACCCATGGGCGATAAATGCTGCCGTGGGCGCTACGCCGAATGTTCTGCGGGCAACATTTTGTGTCTGTGGGTAGTCGCGGTCGTGCATTTGCGGTCAACCTTGAGGTCGATGGCCGCGGCCTCCATTCTGTTTTTCTTCATTTTTCTTTCCCTCTTTGATCCAATCCCGATTCTTAAGTGCGTGTTCCATCCTCAAATCTTCAAGCATCCAAAGTGTCTCCAAAATTACCTGAAAAGACTCAAAAGACCGAAAATATGGGACTCAATCTATTTAGGACTCTAAAATGCAAAACAAATCATAAACTACACTAAAGTATGAATGCATGAGTCCTAACTGATGAAAATGAACCAAAACATGCATGAAAAACTGGTAAAAACAGAGGTATATCAACTCCCACAGACTTGTCATTTGCTTGTCCTCAAGCAAACAACCGACAATCCAAAAGAGAGGTTTGAAAGTGGGAACTCAACATCTCAAGAACACAACATAGATTAGCCTATAATAACCAATGAAAGTGACCACATTCAGCCCTTAGACATGATTTCCTAATGACTCTAGCTTCTCAAGGCTTATCAAATCATTTCCAAACAATGAACATTCACAAGAATCCACAAACTAGTCCATCAACCAATCTTCACATTTCATTAATCTCAAACATGTGCAGTCTCACTAATGGATAGACAATCTATGCCACTTGGCTAGGTAAGAAAAGGCAACAAAGCACCAAGAATGCAAGTGCAAGAAGGCTATAATGATTTTGGTGACTAACTCTCAAAAATTAGGAATGCTTATCATTGCACAAAATTATACTAAGACAAAAACAATTGAGGCATACAAGAATTAGCTTCCATTCTACCCAAATCGAATACAAGTAGTCTACCCCAAAACCATTCTCAAGTCTAACCCATCTCCAATGACTAATTCCTAGCAAACATTCTACCATTTTCAGATTTTCTTTTCTTTTGCACTCAAGGAATCAATCAAGGAGATTTTTCAAACACATTTCACACAACTTTTAAGAACAAATGGGAATTACTTTAAACACAAGCTCTTTACTTTCTTTCTTTAGCTAAACCTCTAGGCTTTTCTTTCCTTTTTCTTTTCTTTTCTAGGCTTAATCTTTTCTTTTTCTTAGCCCTTTTTCTTTGCTTTTTAGAGGAGCCATTTTCTTATCATTTGATACAACTTAGAGCTAATCATTCTTCTATTTTCCCAAGTTCTAGTGCTATCTTTTCTTTTCCTCCATTTTTCGATTTTCTTTTCTTTTCCATAACACTTTTTGTTCATCTTTCTATTCAACCCAAATCAAAAAATCTTTTGTTCCTAACCAAGAATTCTACCCAATCTAACTTTTATTAGCAAGTCTACTCTTACCGAGCGTAAAAAACAATAGATCAACAATCACCTAATGCTAGCTCATGGTTTCTTAACTATCAACAAATGAAAGCTAATAAATGTCGTTTCTATACTTGTATTATTTTGCACATGAAAGCATTATCAATCAAGAGGCCTCACTCAAGCAATTAACAATTTGGCATAAAAGAAAGGCATAAGATTCAAGGTGGGGAAACCATTAGGGGAAATGGCTATTTGGACTAACAAAGTGTGGTGAAATGAGGTGAAGATAGTCCAAATATGTGTAAGTTATCATGGCAAAGCATTGAACATCCATTAGTGAGAGATTCAAATTCAATTAGGTTCAAATAAATCGAGGTTGGCATCCAAACTAGCAAGCAACATCAATTCGGCTTATTGCAAGAAAACAAAGTCAAAGCACGAAACATACAAGCTCAAGAGGAAGTGCCTAAACACTAAACGAGTTCCCAATCACGGTTATTGACTAAGAGCTACACCAAGTTCTCAATAAAAATTGCATCATCATTCCCATGCAAGTGAAGTGCAAGCTAAGTGATTCTAGACCAACCTAAACGTGAATGCAACTAGATGAGGGGTTTGAAAACAACTTGAAAACCGAAAATGCAAAATGTAATGCAAGACTCAAGGAAAGGAAAATCAAAACAACTCAAAGCAGAGTCAAATAACTTTCCCATCCCCTAGACTTACTTCTTACCGTCTCGGTGAGAAAGTTAATCCAAAGAAGAGGAACCAACAACACAAATCAAAAATAAAAGAAGAAAAACGAAATATGTACAAAGGTTGGTGAAATTGGTACCTTGGCTAATCTTGGTTGGGGAATGTTTGGCCATGATAGACCTCATCATTCACCTCGTCCCATCCATCAT